>JAUMJL010002057.1:0-14612 GCA_033558185.1 Dromococcyx pavoninus | reverse complement strand
GACCCTATCTGGGACCCCCCCCCAAAACCCATCAGGATCCCCCCAAACCCATCTGAGACCCCCCCCAAATGCCCCCCCCAAACCTCCCAAACCCCTCAGGGACCCCCCCCAAATGCCCCTCCCTCGGCCCCCCCCCCCCCCAAAACCCATCAGGACCCCCCCCCAAATGCCCCCCCCTCAATCTCCCTCCAAATGCCCCCCCCAGCCCCCCCACCCCCCCAGGGACCCCCCCCCCCCAAATCCCCCCCCTCGCCCCCCCCCCAACTCCATCAGGGCCCCCCCCCAAATGCCCCCCCCAGGGACCCCCCCCCAAATCCCCCCTCTCGCCCCCCCCAACTCCATCAGGGCCCCCCCCAAATGCCCCCCCCTCAATCTCCCTCCAAATGCCCCACCCAGCCCCCCAGGGACCCCCCCCCAAAATACCCCCCTTGGCCCCCCCCGAACCCCATCTGAGACCCCCCCCCAAATGCCCCCCCCAATCTCCCTCCAAATGCCCCCCCCACCCCCAGGTCCCCCCCCCTCGCCCCCCCAACTCCATCAGGGACCCCCCCCAAATGCCTCGCCCTCAATCTCCCTCCAAATGCCCCCCCAGCCCCCCCAAACCCCCAGGGACCCCCCCCCCCAAATCCCCCCCCCAACTCCATCAAGGCCCCCCCCCAAATGCCCCCCCCAGGGACCCCCCCCCCCCAAATCCCCCCCCTCGCCCCCCCCCCCAAAACCCATCAGGGACCCCCCCCAAATGCCCCCCCCCAATCTCCCTCCAAATGCCCCCCCCACCCCCGCAGGGACGCCCCCCCCCCCCCCCCCCAAGATCCCCCCCCCTCGCCCCCAAAACCCATCAGGGCCCCCCCCCCAAATGCCCCCCCCAAATCTCCCTCCAAATGCCCCCCCTCAGGGACCGCCCCCCCCAAATCCCCCCCCTTGGCCCCCCCGAACCCCATCTGAGACCCCCCCCCCAAATGCCCCCCCCAATCTCCCTCCAAATGCCCCCCCCACCCCAGGTCCCCCCCCCTCGCCCCCCCCAACTCTATCAGGGACCCCCCCCAAATGCCCCCCCCTCAATATCCTCCAAATGCCCCCCCCCAGCCCCCCCACCCCCCCCAGGGACCCCCCCCCAAATCCCCCCCCTCGCCCCCCCCCCAACTCCATCAGGGACCCCCCCACACAAATGCCCCCCCAAACCCCCCAGGGACCCCCCCCCCAAATCCCCCCCCTCACCCCTCCCATGGGGGGGGGGGATGTTAATTAGTGCCCGTTAATTAGTGGGGGGGGGGTTAATTAAGGCCTCACCGGAGCTGACGCTGCCCTCGCTGTGCAGCAGCGGCACCTGAGAGCTCCGGCTGCTCGCTGGGGGGAGCCCAGTATGGACCAGTATGGACCAGTACGGACCAGTATGGACCAGTACGGACCAATACGGATCAGTACAGATCAGTATGGACCAGCACAGCCCAGTATGGACCAGTACGGACCAATACAGATCAGTACAGCCCAGTACGGATCAGTACGGACCAGTACAGCCCAGTATGGACCAGTACGGACCAATACAGATCAGTACAGCCCAGTACGGATCAGTACGGACCAGTACAGCCCAGTATGGACCAGTACGGACCAATACAGATCAGTACAGCCCAGTAGGGATCAGTACGGATCAGTACAACCCAGTATGGACCAGTATGGACCAGTACAACCCAGTATGGACCAGTACGGACCAATACGGATCAGTACAACCCAGTACGGATCAGTACGGACCAGTACAGCCCAGTATGGACCAGTACGGACCAATACAGATCAGTACAGCCCAGTAGGAATCAGTACGGACCAGTACAGCCCAGTACGGATCAGTATGGACCAGTATGGACCAGTACAGCCCAGTACAGATCAGTATGGACCAGTATGTACCAATACGGACCAGTATGGACCAGTACAGTCCAATATGGATCAGAACAGACCAGTATGGACCAGTACGGACCAGTACAGCTCAGTATGGATCAGTCCAGCCCAGTATGGACCAGTACGGAGCAATACGGATCAGTACAGCCCAGAGGGTAAATGGATCAGTATGGACCAGTATGGACCAGTGTGGGCCAGTACAGGCCAGTACGGACCACTATGGATAAGTCCCTCCCAGTAAACCCCAGTATAGACCAGTATGGACCAGTACGGACCAATACGGATCAGTACAGCCCAGTACAGATCAGTACGGACCAGTATGGACCAGTATGGGCCAGTACAGGCCAGTACAAACCAGTATGGACCACTATGGACGAGTCCCTCCCAGTAAACCTCAGTATAGACCAGTATGGACCAATATGGTCCAGTATGGACGAGTCCCTCCCTGTACAGCCCAGTATGGACCAGTACAGGCCAATACGGTCCACTGTGGACCAGTATGGACCAGTCCCAGTACAGCCCACTATGAACCAGCATGGACCAGTACAGCCCAGTATGGATCAGGCTCTCCCAGTACATGCCAGTGCCCTCCAGTGCCCCCCCAGTCCCCCCCAGTGCTTTCCCAGTCCCTCCCAGTGCTCTCCCAGTCCCTCCCAATCCCCCCAGTCCCTCCCAGTGCTCTCCCAGTCCCTCCCAATCCCCCCCAGTCCCTCCCAGTGCCCTCCCAGTGCCCCCCCAGTCCCTCCCAGTGCTCTCCCAGTCCCTCCCATTCCAGCCCAGTCCCTCCCAGTGCTCTCCCAGTCCCTCCCAATGCCCCCCAGTCCCTCCCAGTGCCCTCCCAGTGCCCCCCCAGTCCCCCCCAGTGCTCTCCCCGTCCCTCCCAGTGCTCTCCCCGTCCCTCCCATTCTAGCCCAGTCCCTCCCAGTGCTCTCCCAGTCCCTCCCAATGCCACCCCAGTCCCTCCCAGTGCCCCCCCAGTCCTCCCCAGTGCTCTCCCCGTCCCTCCCAGTGCTCTCCCCGTCCCTCCCAATCCCCCCCAGTCCCTCCCAGCGCTCTCCCAGTCCCCCCCAGTGCTCTCCCAGTCCCTCCCATTCCAGCCCAGTCCCTCCCAGTGCTCTCCCAGTCCCTCCCAATGCCCCCCCAGTCCCTCCCAGTGCCCTCCCAGTGCCCCCCCAGTCCCCCCCAGTGCTCTCCCAGTCCATCCCAGTGCTCTCCCCGTCCCTCCCATTCCAGCCCAGTCCCTCCCAGTGCTCTCCCAGTCCCTCCCAATGCCCCCCAGTCCCTCCCAGTGCCCTCCCAGTGCCCCCCCAGTCCCCCCCAGTGCTCTCCCAGTCCATCCCAGTGCTCTCCCCGTCCCTCCCAATCCCCCCCAGTCCCTCCCAGTGCTCTCCCAGTCCCTCCCAATCCCCCCCAGTCCCTCCCAGTGCCCTCCCAGTGCCCCCCCAGTCCCTCCCAGTGCTCTCCCAGTCCCTCCCATTCCAGCCCAGTCCCTCCCAGTGCTCTCCCAGTCCCTCCCAATGCCCCCCAGTCCCTCCCAGTGCCCTCCCAGTGCCCCCCCAGTCCCCCCCAGTGCTCTCCCCGTCCCTCCCAGTGCTCTCCCCGTCCCTCCCATTCTAGCCCAGTCCCTCCCAGTGCTCTCCCAGTCCCTCCCAATGCCACCCCAGTCCCTCCCAGTGCCCCCCCAGTCCCCCCCAGTGCTCTCCCCGTCCCTCCCAGTGCTCTCCCCGTCCCTCCCAATCCCCCCCAGTCCCTCCCAGTGCCCTCCCAGTGCCCCCCCAGTCCCTCCCAGTGCTCTCCCAGTCCCTCCCATTCCAGCCCAGTCCCTCCCAGTGCTCTCCCAGTCCCTCCCAATGCCCCCCCAGTCCCTCCCAGTGCCCTCCCAGTGCCCCCCCAGTCCCCCCCAGTGCTCTCCCAGTCCATCCCAGTGCTCTCCCCGTCCCTCCCATTCCAGCCCAGTCCCTCCCAGTGCTCTCCCCGTCCCTCCCAATCCCCCCCAGTCCCTCCCAGCGCTCTCCCAGTCCCTCCCATTCCAGCCCAGTCCCTCCCAGTGCTCTCCCAGTCCCTCCCAATGCCCCCCAGTCCCTCCCAGTGCCCTCCCAGTGCCCCCCCAGTCCCCCCCAGTGCTCTCCCAGTCCCTCCCAGTGCTCTCCCAGTCCCTCCCAATGCCCCCCAGTCCCTCCCAGTGCCCTCCCAGTGCCCCCCCAGTCCCCCCCAGTGCTCTCCCAGTCCATCCCAGTGCTCTCCCCGTCCCTTCCATTCCAGCCCAGTCCCTCCCAGTGCTCTCCCAGTCCCTCCCAATGCCCCCCCAGTCCCTCCCAGTGCCCTCCCAGTGCCCCCCAGTCCCCCCCAGTGCTCTCCCAGTCCATCCCAGTGCTCTCCCCGTCCCTTCCATTCCAGCCCAGTCCCTCCCAGTGCTCTCCCAGTCCCTCCCAATGCCACCCCAGTCCCTCCCAGTGCCCCCCCAGTGCCCCCCCAGTGCCCCCCCAGTCCCTCCCAGTGCTCTCCCAGTCCCTCCCAGTGCCACTCACGCAGGGGGTGCAGGACGAGGGGGGGCGCGGGGGGGCCGTAGTGCCCGGCTGTCGCCGCCTTCCCCGCCAGGTAAACTGGGGAGGGGGGGGGGAAACGGGGGGGGGGGGGTGAGACCCCAATGTCCCCCCCCAGGTGACCCCAAGGGACCCCAAAGCACCCCAAGGAGATCCCAAGGGACCCCAAGGGACCCCAAGTGGACCCCAAAGGACTGAAGGCACCCCAAAGCACCCCAGGTGACCCCAGGTGACCCCAAGGAAACAAGAGGACACCAAGGGGACCCCAAAGCACCCCAAGGGGACCCCAACAGACAGAGGGGACCCCAAAGCACCCCAGGTGAGCCCAGGTGAACCCAATGGACTCCGAGGAACCAAGAGGACCCCAAGGGACCCCAAAGCACCCCAAGGGGACCCCAATGGACCCCAAGGGACCCCAAAGCACCCCAGGTGAGTCCAGGTGAACCCAATGGAACCCAATGGAACCCAATGGACCCCAAAGCACCCCAAGGGGACCCCAATGGACCGAGGGGACCCCAAAGCACCCCAGGTGAGCCCAGGTGAGCCCAATGGACTACAAAGACCCAAGAGGACCCCAAGGGACCCCAAAGCACCCCAAGGGGACCCCAACGGACAGAGGGGACCCCAATGGACCGAGGGGACCCCAAAGCACCCCAGGTGGGCCCAGGTGAACCCAATGGATCCCAATGGACTCCGAAGACTCAAGAGGACCCCAAAGCACCCCAAGGAGACCCCAACGGACAGAGGGGACCCCAAAGCACCCCAGGTGAGCCCAGGTGAGCCCAGGTGAGCCCAGGTGAACCCAATGGAGTCCGAGGAACCAAGAGGACCCCAAAGCACCCCAAGGAGACCCCAAGGGACCCCAAGGGACCCCAAAGCACCCCAGGTGGGCCCAGGTGACCCCAGGTGACCCCAGGTGAGTCCAGGTGAACCCAATGGATCCCAATGGACTTCGAGGAACCAAGAGGACCCCAAGGGACCCCAAAGCACCCCAAGGGGACCCCAACAGACAGAGGGGACCCCAATGGACCGAGGGGACCTCAATGCACCCCAGGTGAGCCCAGGTGAGTCCAGGTGAACCCAATGGACTCCAAAGACCCAAGAGGACCCCAAGGGACCCCAAAGCCCCCCAAGGGGACCCCAACAGACAGAGGGGACCCCAACGGACCGAGGGGACCCCAAAGCACCCCAGGTGGGCCCAGGTGAGCCCAGGTGAACCCAATGGAGTCCGAGGAACCAAGAGGACCCCAAAGCACCCCAAGGAGACCCCAAGGGACCCCAAGGGACCCCAAAGTACCCCAGGTGGGCCCAGGTGAACCCAATGGATCCCAATGGGCTCCAGGGAACCAAGAGGACCCCAAGGGACCCCAAAGCACCCCAAGGAGACCCCAATGGACCAAGGGGACCCCAAAGCACCCCAGGTGAGCCCAGGTGAGTCCAGGTGAACCCAATGGAACCCAATGGACCCCAAGGGACCCCAAAGCACCCCAAGGAGACCCCAATGGACCGAAGGGACCCCAAAGCACCCCAGGTGAGCTCAGGTTAGCCCAATGGAGCCCAATGGACTCCAAAGACCCAAGAGGACCCCAAGGGACCCCAAAGCACCCCAAGGGAACCCCAACGGACAGAGGGGACCCCAATGGACCGAGGGGACCCCAAAGCACCCCAGGTGAGCCCAGGTGAGCCCAGGTGAACCCAATGGAACCCAATGGACTCCAAGGAACCAAGAGGACCCCAAGGGACCCCAAAGCACCCCAAGGGAACCCCAACGGACAGAGGGGACCCCAAAGCACCCCAAGGGGACCCCAACGGACAGAGGGGACCCCAAAGCACCCCAGGTGAGCCCAGGTGACCCCAATGGAACCCAATGGACTCCAAAGACTCAAGAGGACCCCAAGGGACCCCAAAGCACCCCAAGGGAACCCCAACGGACAGAGGGGACCCCAACAGACTGAGTGGACCCCAAAGCACCCCAGGTGAGCCCAGGTGAGCCCAATGGAACCCAATGGAACCTGACGGATCCCAATGGACTCCAAAGATCCAAGAGGACCCCAAGGGACCCCAAAGCACCCCAAGGGGACCCCAATGGACTGAGGGGACCCCAAAGCACCCCAGGTGGGCCCAGGTGAACCCAATGGACTCCGAGGAACCAAGAGGACCCCAAAGCACCCCAAGGGACCCCAAAGCACCCCAAGGGGACCCCAACGGACCCCAAAGCACCCCAGGTGAGCCCAGGTGAACCCAATGGAATCCAATGGACTCCAAAGACCCAAGAGGACCCCAAAGCACCCCAAGGAGACCCCAACGGACTGAGGGGATCCCAAAGCACCCCAGGTGAGCCCAATGGACTCCAAGGAACCAAGAGGACCCCAAAGCACCCCAAGGAGACCCCAAGGGACCCCAAGGGACCCCAAAGCACCCCAGGTGGGCCCAGGTGACCCCAGGTGACCCCAGGTGAGTCCAGGTGAACCCAATGGATCCCAATGGACTTTGAGGAACCAAGAGGACCCCAAGGGACCCCAAAGCACCCCAAGGGGACCCCAACAGACAGAGGGGACCCCAATGGACCGAGGTGACCCCAAAGCACCCCAAGGGGACCCCAACGGACCGAGGGGACCCCAAAGCACCCCAGGTGGGCCCAGGTGAGCCCAGGTGAGCCCAGGTGAGCCCAATGGAACCCAATGGATCCCAATGGACTCCAAGGAACAAAGAGGACCCCAAGGGACCCCAAAGCACCCCAAGGGGACCCCAACAGACAGAGGGGACCCCAATGGACCGAGGGGACCCCAAAGCACCCCAGGTGAGCCCAGGTGAGCCCAATGGAACCCAATGGACTCCAAAGACCCTAGAGGACCCCAAGGGACCCCAAAGCACCCCAAGGGGACCCCAATGGACCGAGGGGACCCCAATGGACCGAGGGGACCTCAATGCACCCCAGGTGAGCCCAGGTGAGCCCAGGTGAACCCAATGGACTCCAAAGAACCAAGAGGACACCAAGGGGACCCCAAAGCACCCCAAGGAGACCCCAATGGACCAAGGGGACCCCAAAGCACCCCAGGTGAGCCCAGGTGAGTCCAGGTGAACCCAATGGAACCCAAAGCACCCCAAGGAGACCCCAATGGACCGAAGGGACCCCAAAGCACCCCAGGTGAGCCCAGGTGAGCCCAATGGAACCCAATGGAACCCAATGGACTCCAAAGACCCAAGAGGACCCCAAGGGACCCCAAAGCACCCCAAGGGAACCCCAACGGACAGAGGGGACCCCAACAGACTGAGTGGACCCCAAAGCACCCCAGGTGAGCCCAGGTGAGCCCAATGGAACCCAATGGAACCTGACGGATCCCAATGGACTCCAAAGATCCAAGAGGACCCCAAGGGACCCCAAAGCACCCCAAGGAGACCCCAATGGACTGAGGGGACCCCAAAGCACCCCAGGTGGGCCCAGGTGAACCCAATGGACTCCGAGGAACCAAGAGGACCCCAAAGCACCCCAAGGGACCCCAAAGCACCCCAAGGGGACCCCAACGGACCCCAAAGCACCCCAGGTGAGCCCAGGTGAACCCAATGGAATCCAATGGACTCCAAAGACCCAAGAGGACCCCAAAGCACCCCAAGGAGACCCCAACGGACTGAGGGGATCCCAAAGCACCCCAGGTGAACCCAATGGACTCCGAGGAACCAAGAGGATCCCAAAGCACCTCAAGGAGACCCCAAGGGACCCCAAGGGACCCCAGGTGGGCCCAGGTGACCCCAGGTGAGTCCAGGTGAGTCCAGGTGAACCCAATGGATCCCAATGGGCTCCAGGGAACCAAGAGGACCCCAAGGGACCCCAAAGCACCCCAAGGAGACCTCAATGGACCCCAAGGGACCCCAAAGTACCCCAGGTGGGCCCAGGTGACCCCAGGTGAACCCAATGGAATCCAATGGAACCCAATGGAACCCAATGGAACCCAATGGAACTCGATGGAACCCGATGGAACCTGATGGACTCCGAGGAACCAAGAGGACTCCAAGGGACCCCAAAGCACCCCAAGGAGACCCCAAGGGACCCCAAAGCACCCCAGGTGAGTCCAGGTGAGCCCAATGGAACCCAATGGATCCCAATGGACTCCAAGGAACCAAGAGGACCCCAAGGGACCCCAAAGCACCCCAAGGGGACCCCAACGGACAGAGGGGACCCCAAAGCACCCCAGGTGAGCCCAGGTGAACCCAATGGACTCCGAGGAACCAAGAGGACCCCAAAGCACCCCAAGGAGACCCCAAGGGACCCCAAAGCACCCCAGGTGGGCCCAGGTGAGCCCAGGTGAGCCCAGGTGAGCCCAGGTGAGCCCAGGTGAACCCAATGGAGTCTGAGGAACCAAGAGGACCCCAAAGCACCCCAAGGAGACCCCAAGGGACCCCAAGGGACCCCAAAGCACCCCAGGTGAGCCCAGGTGAACCCAATGGGCTCCAGGGAACCAAGAGGACCCCAAAGCACCCCAAGGAGAACCCAATGGACCCCAAGGGACCCCAAAGCACCCCAAGGAGACCCCAATGGACCGAGGGGACCCCAACAGACCAAGGGGACCCCAAAGCACCCCAGCTGAGCCCAGGTGAACCCAATGGAACCCAATGGACTCCAAAGACCCAAGAGGACCCCAAGGGACCCCAAAGCACCCCAAGGAGACCTCAATGGACCCCAAGGGACCCCAAAGCACCCCAGGTGGGCCCAGGTGACCCCAGGTGAACCCAATGGACTACAAAGACCCAAGAGGACCCCAAGGGACCCCAAAGCACCCCAAGGGAACCCCAACGGACAGAGGGGACCCCAAAGCACCCCAGGTGAGCACAGGTGACCCCAATGGACTCCGAGGAACCAAGAGGATCCCAAAGCACCCCAAGGAGACCCCAAGGGACCCCAAAGCACCCCAGGTGGGCCCAGGTGACCCCAGGTGAGCCCAGGTGAGCCCAATGGAACCCAATGGAACCCAATGGACTCCAAAGACCCAAGAGGACCCCAAGGGACCCCAAAGCACCCCAAGGGGACCCCAACAGACAGAGGGGACCCCAATGGACCGAGGGGACCCCAAAGCACCCCAAGGGGACCCCAACGGACAGAGGGGACCCCAAAGCACCCCAGGTGAGCCCAGGTGAACCCAATGGATCCCAATGGACTCCAAAGACTC
This sequence comes from Dromococcyx pavoninus, assembly GCA_033558185.1. Taxonomy (NCBI): domain Eukaryota; kingdom Metazoa; phylum Chordata; class Aves; order Cuculiformes; family Neomorphidae; genus Dromococcyx; species Dromococcyx pavoninus. Next base: position 5,014 of record JAUMJL010002057.1, on the reverse strand, counting down.
AAGAGGACCCCAAGGGACCCCAAAGCACCCCAAGGGGACCCCAACGGACAGAGGGGACCCCAAAGCACCCCAGGTGAGCCCAGGTGAGCCCAGGTGAGCCCAGGTGAACCCAATGGATCCCAATGGACTCCAAAGACTCAAGAGGACCCCAAGGGACCCCAAAGCACCCCAAGGGAACCCCAACAGACAGAGGGGACCCCAAAGCACCCCAGGTGAGCCCAGGTGAGCCCAGGTGAGCCCAGGTGAACCCAATGGAACCCAATGGACTCCAAAGATCCAAGAGGACCCCAAGGGACCCCAAAGCACCCCAAGGGGACCCCAACGGACAGAGGGGACCCCAAAGCACCCCAGGTGAGCCCAGGTGAGCCCAGGTGAGCCCAGGTGAACCCAATGGATCCCAATGGACTCCAAAGACTCAAGAGGACCCCAAGGGACCCCAAAGCACCCCAAGGGAACCCCAACAGACAGAGGGGACCCCAAAGCACCCCAGGTGAGCCCAGGTGACCCCAATGGAACCCAATGGACTCCAAAGACTCAAGAGGACCCCAAGGGACCCCAAAGCACCCCAAGGGAACCCCAACGGACAGAGGGGACCCCAATGCACCCCAGGTGAGCCCAGGTGAACCCAATGGAGTCCGAGGAACCAAGAGGACCCCAAAGCACCCCAAGGAGACCCCAAGGGACCCCAAGGGACCCCAAAGCACCCCAGGTGGGCCCAGGTGACCCCAGGTGACCCCAGGTGAGTCCAGGTGAACCCAATGGATCCCAATGGACTTCGAGGAACCAAGAGGACCCCAAGGGACCCCAAAGCACCCCAAGGGGACCCCAACAGACAGAGGGGACCCCAATGAATCGAGGGGACCTCAATGCACCCCAGGTGAGCCCAGGTGAGTCCAGGTGAACCCAATGGACTCCAAAGACCCAAGAGGACCCCAAGGGACCCCAAAGCACCCCAAGGGAACCCCAACAGACAGAGGGGACCCCAAAGCACCCCAAGGGGACCCCAACAGACAGAGGGGACCCCAAAGCACCCCAGGTGGGCCCAGGTGAGCCCAGGTGAGTCCAGGTGAACCCAATGGAACCCAATGGACTCCAAGGAACCAAGAGGACCCCAAGGGACCCCAAAGCACCCCAAGGGAACCCCAACAGACAGAGGGGACCCCAAAGCACCCCAAGGGAACCCCAACGGACAGAGGGGACCCCAAAGCACCCCAGGTGAGCCCAGGTGAGCCCAGGTGAGTCCAGGTGAACCCAATGGAACCCAATGGACTCCAAGGAACCAAGAGGACCCCAAGGGACCCCAAAGCACCCCAAGGGAACCCCAACGGACAGAGGGGACCCCAAAGCACCCCAGGTGAGCCCAGGTGACCCCAATGGAACCCAATGGACTCCAAAGACTCAAGAGGACCCCAAGGGACCCCAAAGCACCCCAAGGGGACCCCAACGGACAGAGGGGACCCCAAAGCACCCCAAGGGGACCCCAACAGACAGAGGGGACCCCAAAGCACCCCAGGTGAGCCCAGGTGACCCCAATGGAACCCAATGGACTCCAAAGACTCAAGAGGACCCCAAGGGACCCCAAAGCACCCCAAGGGGACCCCAATGGACCGAGGGGACCCCAAAGCACCCCAGGTGGTCCCAGGTGCCCCCCACTCACGGGCCTCGGGGCAGCAGCAGCGCTGGGGGCAGCAGGGGCAGCGCAGGAAGCAGCAGCAGGTGTGGGGGCAGCACTGGCACCAGCACAGCCCCAGCACCAGTATGACCAGTGCCAGCCCCACGCCCACCAGTACCACGAAGAGCCAGTCTGGGGGAGGGGAAGGGGGGGGGAAACACGGGGGGGGGTCAGGGGGGGACACCTGAACCCCCCCCCCCCCCCCGATAGAGCCTGGGCTGGGCTGGGAGGGACTGGGAAGGACTGGGAAAGCGCTGGGAGGGACTGGGAGGGCACTGGGAGGGACGGGGAGGGTCTGGGAGAACACTGGGATGGACTCGGATGGGACTGGAAGGGACTGGGAGGGGACTGGGAGATACTGGGAGAGCACTGGGAGGGACTGGAACAGACTGGCAGAGCACTGGGAGGGACTGGGAGAGCGCTGGGAGGGACTGGGAGGGACTGGGAGGAACTGGGAGGCACTGGGAGGGACAAGGAGGGACAGGGAGGGAATGGGACAGCACTGGGAGGGACTGGGAGAGCGCTGAGAGGGAATGGGATGGACTGGGACGGGACTGGGAGGGTACTGGGAAGTACTGGGAGAGCATTGGGAGGGACTGGGAGAGTATGGGAGGGACTGGGAGGAACTGGGAGGCACTGGGAGGGACAGGGAGGGACTGGGAGAGCGCTGGGAGGGAATGGGATGGACTGGGATGGGACTGGGAGGGGACTGGGAAGTACTGGGAGAGCATTGGGAGGGACTGGGAGAGCATGGGAGTGACTGGGAGGAACTGGGAGGCACTGGGAGGGACAGGGAGGGACTGGGAGAGCGCTGGGAGGGAATGGGATGGACTGGGACAGGACTGAGAGGGGACTGGGAGGGACTGGGATGGACTGGGAGGGGACTGGGAAGTACTGGGAGAGCATTGAGAGGGACTGGGAGGGACTGGGAGAGCATTGGGAGGGACTGGGAGGGACTGGGAGAGCATTGGGAGGAACTGGGAGGGACTGGGAGAGCACCCCCCAACCCCCCCAACTCTGCCCCCCCAAGTGCCCTCCCAGTACAGCCCAGAACTCTCCCAGTATGGTCTCAGTCTGTCCCAGTACAGCCCAGTGCAGCCCAGTGTCCTCCCAGTATTGTCCAGGACTCTCACAGTACAGACCAGTACAGACCAGTGTCCTCCCAGTATGGCCCAGTGCCCTCCCAGTATGGTCTAGGGCTCTCCCAGTACAGCCCAGTGCCCTCCCAGTATGGCCCAGTGCCCTCCCAGTACAGGCCAGTAAAGCTCAGTGTCCTCCCAGGATAGCCCAGTGCCCTCCCAGTACGGCTCAGGACCCTCCCAGTATGGTCTAGGGCTCTCCCAGTACAGCCCAGTGCCATCCCAGTACAGCCCACTGCCCTCCCAGTATGGCCCAGGACTCTCCCAGTACAGTCCAGTACAGCCCAGTGATCTCCCAGTACAGCCCAGTGACCTCCCAGTACAGCCCAGTACAGCCCAGTGATCTCCCAGTACAGCCCAGTGACCTCCCAGTACAGCCCAGTACAGCCCAGGACCCACCCAGTACAGCCCAGGGCGCTCCCAGTGCCACCCAGTCTACCCCAGTGCCCCCCAATCCCCTCCCAGTCCCCTCCCAGTGCCTCACAGTGCTCACCCAGTCCGCTCCCAGTCCATCCCACTCCTTCCCAGTCCCTCCCAGTTCCCTCCCAGTCACCTCCCAGTGTCCTCGAATCACCTCCCAGTCTCTCCCAATCCCTTCCCAGTCCCTCCCAGTCCCTCCCAGTCTCTCCCAATCCCCTCCCAATGTCTCCCAATCCCCTCCCAGTGCCTCCCAGTCTCTCCCAATCCCCTCCCAGTCCCTCCCAATCCCTTCCCAGTCCCTCCCAGTCTCTCCCAATCCCCTCCCAATGTCTCCCAATCCCCTCCCAGTGCCTCCCAGTCTCTCATAGTGCCTCCCGGTCCCCTCCCAGTGCCTCCCAGTCCCTCCCAGTCCCCTCCCAGTCTCTCCCAGTCCCTCTCAGTCCATCCCATTCTCTCCCAATCCCCTCCCAGTCCCTCCCAGTGTCTCCCCATCCCCTCCCAGTGCCTCCCAGTCTCTCCCAATCCCCTCCCAGTCTCACCCAATCCCCTCCCAGTCTCTCCCAATCCCCTCCCAGTCTCTCCCAATTCACTCCCAGTCTCTCCCAATCCCCTCCCAGTCTCTCCCCATCCCCTCCCAGTGCCTCCCAGTCTCTCCCAATCCCCTCCCAGTCTCACCCAATCCCCTCCCAGTCTCTCCCAATCCCCTCCCAGTCCCTCCCAGTCTCTCCCAATCCCCTCCCAATGTCTCCCAATCCCCTCCCAGTGCCTCCCAGTCTCTCCCAATCCCCTCCCAGTCCCTCCCAATCCCTTCCCAGTCCCTCCCAGTCTCACCCAATCCCCTCCCAGTCTCTCCCAATCCCCTCCCAGTCTCTCCCAATTCACTCCCAGTCTCTCCCAATCCCCTCCCAGTGCCTCCCAATCCCCTCCCCGTGCCTCCCAGTGCTCACCCAGTACAACCAGTTCGGCCATGGCCTCGTTGTTGCCCTCCAGGTCCCGGGTGGAGGTGACGGTGCAGACGTAGAGGCCGCTGTCGCCCCAGGCCGCGGGGCCCAGGCTTAGCTCCGCCCCTTCCAGGGGCGGGGTCAAAGGTCAAGGGTCAGAATCAAGGTCAAGGGTCACCACCTCCACCCTGGGGTCGGGGTCAGGGTCACAAACTCCCCCCACACACACACCTTGGGGTCAGGGTGGGGGGCACCCGGTGGACAGGGTCAAGGGTCAAGGTCAGGGTGACCCCCACAGCACCTTGGGGTCAGGGTCAAGGGTCAGGGTGACCCCCACAGCACCTTGGGGTCAGGGTCAAGGGTCAGGGGTCAACACCCTCACCCTGGGGTCAGGGTCAAGGGTCAGGGTGACCCCCACAGCACCTTGGGGTCAGGGTCAAGGGTCAGGGGTCAACACCCTCACCCTGGGGTCAGGGTCAAGGGTCAGGGTGACCCCCACAGCACCTTGGGGTCAGGGTCAAGGGTCAACACCCTCACCCTGGGGACAGGGTCAAGGGTCAGGGTGACCCCCACAGCACCTTGGGGTCAGGGTCAAGGGTCAACACCCTCACCCTGGGGACAGGGTCAAGGGTCAGGGTGACCCCCACAGCACCTTGGGGTCAGGGTCAAGGGTCAACACCCTCACCCTGGGGACAGGGTCAAGGGTCAGGGGTCAAGGGTCACCACCCCCACCCCCCTGAGGTGAGGGTCAAGGGTCAGGGGTCACCACCCCCACCCTGGGATCAGGGTCAAGGGTCAGGGTGACCCCCACAGCACCTTGGGGTCAGGGTCAAGGGTCATCA
>JAUMJL010002056.1:7500-47500 GCA_033558185.1 Dromococcyx pavoninus | reverse complement strand
ACGGGTTAGACTTAGGGATTACACTTAGGGGTTAGGCTTAGGAGTGAGGGTTAGGGTTTGGCCTTACAGGTCAGCCTTAGGTGTTGAGGGTTCCCTTAGGGGTTCTCTTAGGGGTTGGGGGTTAGATTTAGCGGTTAGGGTTAGGGCTTAGGGTTAGGGGTTAGAGTTAGGAGTTAGGGGTTAGGATTAGAGATACGATTAGGGTTACGGTTAGGGTTAGGGTTACAGTTAGGGTGCCATTAGGGTTAGGGTTACCGGCCTTTTTTTTTTAGTTTTTCTTTTCCTTTTTTTTCATTTTCTTTCTCTTTTACATTTTCTTATTTTTGATTTAATATTTTATTTTTATTTTTATTATTATTATTATTTTTATTTTTATTTCTATTGTTATTTTTTTTACTTTTTTGCTTTTCTTTTTCTTTTTCTTTTTCTTTTTTCTTTTTCTTTTTCTTTTTCTTTTTCTTTTTCTTTTTCTTTTTCTTTTTCTTTTTCTTTTTCTTTTTCTTTTTCTTTTTCTTTTTCTTTTTCTTTTTCTTTTTCTTTTTCTTTTTCTTTTTCTTTTTCTTTTTCTTTTTCTTTCTCTTTCTCTTTCTCTTTCTCTTTCTCTTTCTCTTTTTCTTTTTCTTTTTCTTTTTCTTTTTCTTTTTCTTTTTCTTTTTCTTTTTCTTTTTCTTTTTCTTTTTCTTTTTCTTTTTCTTTTTCTTTTTCTGTTTCTTTTTCTTTTTCTGTTTCTCTTTCTCTGTCACTTTATTTTTATTTTTATTTTTCGTTTTATTTTTATTTTTATTTTTATATTCTTTTTCTTATTTGTTTTTTCTGTTCCTTTCTCTTGTGGTTTTTTTTTTCTTTATAATATTTCTTTCTTTTTTATTTATTTTTTCTTAGTTTTGGGGTTTTATTTTTTCAGTTACACTCCCATCCTCACAGGTTACATTTATAAATTACAGTTAGAGGTTACAATGACCATTACCGTTACAGATTATGCTAACAAGTTGCAGGTTAGAAGTAAACAGTTAGCAGTTAGGGGTTACGGGTTAGGAGTTATCATTACAGTTAGGTTACGATTCAGGTTAGGATTAGAGTTCATGTTAGGGTGACAGGTACAGTTACAATTTAAATTACACGCTAAGGCTTACAGTTACAGTTAGCATTAAGAGTTAGGGTTAACAGTCAGGGTTAACATTAGGCTTAGGGTTAACATTACACTTAGGCTTAGGGGTAACACGTTAGATTTACGGGTTAAACTTAGGGATTACACTTAGGGGTTAGGCTTAGGAGTGAGGGTTAGGGGTTGGCCTTACAGGTCAGCCTTAGAGGTTGGGGGTTCCCTTAGGGCTTCCCTTAGGGGTTGGGGGTTAGAGTTAGCGGTTAGGACTTAGGGTTAGGGGTTAGAGTTAGGAGTTAGGGGTTAGGATTAGAGATACAATTAGGGTTACGGTTAGTATTAGGGTTACAATTAGGGTGCCATTAGGGTTAGGGTTACCGGCCTTTTTCTCTTTCTTTTCCTGTTTTTCTTTTTCTTTTGCTTTTTCTTTTCTTTTCTTTTTCTCTTTCTTTTCCTCTTTTTCTTTTTCTTTTTCTTTTTCTTTTTCTTTTTCTTTTTCTTTTTCTTTTTCTTTTTCTTTTTCTTTTTCTTTTTCTTTTTCTTTTTCTTTTTCTTTTTCTTTTTCTTTTTCTTTTTCTTTTTCTTTGTTTTCCTTTACCTTTTCCTTTTTCTTTTCCTTTTCTTTTTCTTTTTCTTTTTCTCTCTCTTTCTTTTTCTTTTTCTTTTTCTTTTTCTTTTTCTTTTTCTTTTTCTTTTTCTTTTTCATTTTCTTTTTCTTTTTCTTTTTCTTTTTCTTTTTCTTTTTCTTTTTCTTTTTCTTTTTCTTTTTCTTTTTCTTTTTCTTTTTCTTTTTCATTTTCTTTTTCTTTTTCTTTTTCTTTTTCTTTTTCTTTTTCTTTTTCTTTTTTTTTCTTTTTCTTTTTCTTTTTCCTTTCTTTTTCTTTTTCTTTTTCTTTTTCTTTTTCTTTTTCTTTTTCTTTTTCTTTTTCTTTTTCTTTTTCTTTTTCTTTTTCTTTTTCTTTTTCTTTTTCTTTTTCTTTTTCTTTTTCTTTTTCTTTTTCTTTTTCTTTTTCTTTTTCTTTTTCTTTTTCTTTTTCTTTTTCTTTTTCTTTCTCTTTTTCTTTTTCTTTTTCATTTCCTTTTTCTTTTTCATTTTCTTTTCCTTTTTCTGTTTCATTTTCTTTTCCTTTTTCTTTTTTCTTTTCTTTTTTTCTTATATGTTTTTTCTTTTCCTTTCTCTATTGGTTTTTTTTTCTTTATAATATTTCCTTCTTTTTTATTTGTTTTTTTTTTTCTTTTTTATTTATTTTTTCTTAGTTTTGGGGGTTTTTTTTCAGTTACAATCCCATCCTCACAGTTTACACTTATAAATTACAGTTAGAGGTTACGATGACAATTACCGTTACAGATAATGGAACACGTTGCAGGTTACAAGTAAACAGTCAGCAGTTAGGGGTTACGGGTTAGGAGTTATAATTACAGTTAGGTTACGATTCAGGTCAGGATTAGAGTTCACATTAGGATTACAGGTACAGTTACATTTTAAACTTACACGTTAAAGCTTACAGTTACAGTTAGCATTAAGAGTTAGGGTTAACAGTCAGGGTTAACATTAGGCTTAGGGTTAACATTACACTTAGGCTTAGGTGTAACACGTTAGGTTTACGGGTTAGACTTAGGGATTACACTTAGGGGTTAGGCTTAGGAGTGAGGGTTAGGGTTTGGCCTTACAGGTCAGCCTTAGGGGTTGAGGGTTCCCTTAGGGGTTCCCTTAGGGGTTGGGGGTTAGATTTAGCGGTTAGGGTTAGGGCTTAGAGTTAGGAGTTAGGGGTTAGGATTAGAGATACGATTAGGGTTAAGGTTAGGGTTAGGGTTACATTTAGGGTGCCATTAGGGTTAGGGTTACCGGCCTTTTTCTTTTAGTTTTTCTTTTCCTTTTTTTCATTTTCTTTCTCTTTTACTTTTCCTTCTTTTTATTTTAATTTTTTTTTTTATTTTTATTATTATTTTTATTTTTATTTCTATTCTTAGGTTTTTTTACTCTTTTTCTTTTTCTTTTTCTTTTTTTTTTCTTTTTCTTTTTCTTTTTCTTTTTCTTTTTCTTTTTCTTTTTCTTTTTCTTTTTCTTTTTCTTTTTCTTTTTCTTTTTCTTTTTCTTTTTCTTTTTCTTTTTCTTTTTCTTTTTCTTTTTCTTTTTCTTTTTCTTTTTCTTTTTCTTTTTCTTTTTCTTTTTCTTTTTCTTTTCTTTTTCTTTTTCTTTTTCTTTCTCTTTCTCTTTCTCTGTCTCTTTATATTTATTTTTATTTTTATTTTTCCTTTTCTTTTTCTTTTTATTTTTATTTACTTTTTCTTTTCTTATTTGTTTTTTCTTTTCCTTTCTATTGTTATTTTTTCTTTATAATATTTCTTTCTTTTTTGCTTAGTTATTTTTTCTTAGTTTTGGGTTTTTTTTTTTAAGTTACAATCCCATCCTCACAGGTTACACTTATAAATTACAGTTAGAGGTTACGATTACCATTACCGTTACAGATAATGGAACACGTTGCAGGTTACAAGTAAACAGTCAGCAGTTAGGGGTTACGGGTTAGGAGTTATCAGTACAGTTAGGTTACGATTCAGGTTAGGATTAGAGTTCACGTTAGGATTACAGGTACAGTTACAGTTTAAACTTACACGTTAAGGCTTAGAGTTACAGTTAACATTAAGAGTTAGGGTTAACAGTCAGGGTTAACATTAGGCTTAGGGTTAACATTACACTAAGGCTTAGGGGTAACACGTTAGATTTACGGGTTAGTCTTAGGGATTACACTTAGGGGTTAGGCTTAGGAGTGAGGGTTAGGGGTTGGCCTTACAGGTCAGCCTTAGGGGTTCCCTTAGGTGTTCCCTTAGGGGTTCGGGATTAGAGTTAGCGGTTAGGGTTAGGGCTTAGGGTTAGGGGTTAGAGTTAGGAGTTAGGGCTTAGTATTAGTGATACGATTAGAGTTACGGTTAGTGTTAGGGTTACAGTTAGGGTGCCATTAGAGTTAGGGTTACCGGCCTTTTTCCTTTTCTTTGCCATTTTTCTTTTTCTTTTTTTTTTTTTATTTTAAATTTTTATTTTTAGTTTTAGTGTTAGATTTAGTTTTAGTATTTTACTTTCTATCTTTCTTTTTCTTTTTCTTTTTCATTTCTTTTTCTTTTTTCTTTTTTTTCTTTTTCTTTTCTTTTTCTTTTTATTTCTATTTTTAGTTTTAGTTTTAATTTTAGTTTTAGTTTTGACTTTTTCTTTCTATCTTTCTTTTTCTTTTTATTTGTCTTTTTCTGATTTGTCTTTTCATTTTCTTTTAATTTTAATTTTAATTTTAATTTTAATCTTTATGCTTATTTTTATTTTTATTTTTATTGATATTTATTTTACTTTCTGTTTATTTTTATTTTTATTTTTTATTTTTTCATTTTTATTTTTCATTTTCGTTTTCTTTGTTCTTTTGTTTTTTTCTTTTTGTTTTTCATTTTCATATTTCTTTCGGTTTCTTCCAGTTTTTTTTAGTATTGGTATAAAGAGAAAACCCTACTACACTAGAATACTCATGAGACACCAAACATAACATATACAAGTAAATCTAATAGGAAATTAAATAGAAAACAATTGACACTTATTAATCAATTATGTTTGCAAATTAGGTAAAAATTTTCTTCTGCTCACACTATTCAAAACCAAATACAAAGCACATCCAAACCTCGACACAAATAAACCAACCAAAAACCACACACACACCCTCATTACACACCAATCCGTTCCAATACCACAGCATTACACTGAGAAAAAAATATGCAAAGGAGCTTCCAACACACAAAATAAACAACACAAAATCACCTGCGTCAAAACACAGAAAACAGAAACCACCACAACAACAAAAAAGCCCTCAAAATAAACTCAGTAGAGACATACAAAGACTTACAGTCACTGCCATGAGAATCGTTACTCTTAGAGCCATTGCATATTACACACCCTTACACACTCCCCAACAATTCACCTTCCCTGCACCGTGCTTGAGGACAGCAGCCTATAAATTCCAACCTTTCAGTTGCAATCCCACCCTCACAGGTTACACTTACAAATTACAGTTAGAGGTTACGATGACCATTACCGTTACAGATTATGCTAACAAGTTGCAGGTTACAAGTAAACAGTTAGCAGTTAGGGGTTACGGGTTAGGAGTTATCATTACAGTTAGGTTACGATTCAGGTCAGGATTAGAGTTCACGTTAGGATTACAGGTACAGTTACAGTTTAAACTTACACGTTAAGGCTTACAGTTACAGTTAGGATTAAGAGTTAGGGTTAACAGTCAGGGTTAACATTAGGCTTAGGGTTAACATTACACTTAGGCTTAGGGGTAACACGTTAGGTTTACGGGTTAGACTTAGGGATTACACTTAGGGGTTAGGCTTAGGAGTGAGGGTTAGGGGTTGGCCTTACAGGTTAGCCTTAGGGGTTGAGGGTTTCCCTTAGGGGTTCCCTTAGGGGTTGGGGGTTAGAGTTAGCGGTTAGGGTTAGGGCTTAGGGTTAGGGGTTAGAGTTAGGAGTTAGGGGTTAGGATTAGAGGTACGATTAGGGTTACGGTTAGGGTTAGTCTTACAGAGAACGTTAGGGTTAGGGTTAGGATGCCATTAGGATAAGGGTTAGGATGCTTTTAGGGTTAAGGTTAGGGTTAGCGCAAGTCCATCTTCACCAAATAATTGGGTGGGACCCCAAAAACACACCCCTTTTCTCCCCACACCCCCAATTTTCCCCCAGGACCCCCATTGCCACCCATCCCCCAGGGTCCCACAAAATTCTCACCTGAGACTTCCCCCAGTTCTTGCGGTGAAGGGATGCCCCCCCTTCAGACTCCCCCTCCCCCCAAAGCCTCCACCGGTTCATAGGGTATTGAGAGGAGAACAACCCCCGGCCAGTTCATGGGGTGATGGGACGCCCCCCCCAGCCCCCCACCCCCCCACCCCCCTCCGTCCCGTTCCAGGAGAGCCCCCAATTCGCCGCCCGGCGCCCCCAGGGGGGCTGCTCCCCCCTCCCCAGTGCCTCCTCCGAGCCAACACCGACACCGGGGGGGCCGCCCCGGGGGGGTTCCCTCGGTCACCTTGCGAAGAGCCAACAGCCCGGGGGTGCCCGGGCCCGATCCCCATCGCGGGGGAGGCACGAGGAGAGGCGCCCCCGGGGCAGCCCAGGTACGGAGGGGGGTAGCGGGGCGGGGGGGGGGCGGGGACCGAACGTGGTGGGGAGGGTAACGGGTACGGGAGGAGGCAACGTGGGGGGGTGGGGGAACAGGTATGGGAGTGGCAACGCGGGGGGAACATGGTGGGGCGACATGGGGGGGGAGTAGGTATGGGGGCAATATGGGGGGGCAACATGTCGGAGGAACATTTCGGGGGGGCATGGAGGGGGATAGGGGGGTGTTACCCGTATCCTGTCGTAACAGGGAGTGCTGGGCTCCTGGGTGGGGGTCCGGGTGGTGTATTGGGGTGGGGGTCCGGCTACCCATATCCTGGGTAAACAGGGCAGGCTGAGCCCCTGGGTGGGGATCTGGGTGCCGTATCCCAGGGCAACAGGGCATGCTGAGCCCCTGGGTGGGGGTCTGGGTGCCGTATCCCAGGGCAACAGGGCATGCTGAGCCCCTGGGTGGGGATCTGGGTGCCGTATCCCTGGGCAACAGGGCATGCTGAGTCCCTGGGTGGGGGTGCGGGTGCTGTACCCCGGGGTCCCTCTCCTCCCAGCTCTAGCAGGCTGGGCCGCGAGCCGGGCGCGGGGGGCACCCTGAGCACCCGCGGGGTGAAGTGGAAGCCCTGGAGGTGAAGCCCTACCAGGCGCAGGGCGAGGGCGAGCTCAGCCTCAGCAAGGGCGAGCACATCAAGGGTGGGTGGTGGGTGGCACCCGAGGGGGTGCTGGGTGCCCCTGGGGGAGATCTGGGTCACCTGAACATTGGGTGCCCTTGGGATGGGATTTGGGCCCCCTTGGGGGGGGACGAGCCTGTAAACGCATTGCCTAAAGTCCCATCCATGTCTTCATACTCATTTTCAATGAACTGCTTTTCACTCCAGCTACCTTCTTTACAATAAATCAGCTTTCCCAGCTGACCCTGCATTCCTCCTGTGCACCTCTCCTTCCCTTGCTGCATCTTCCATTTGTCTCTTTCCAGACCTCTGTGCTCAAATGGTTCTCAACAGCAGCAAGAACTGCCATGGTACAGCTCTTGATGTTGCGTAAGTGCAAAAATAGATTCAGAACTGCTTCTACTCAGGGAGCTTGCCTAGCAATCGCTTCACCATTTGCTTCTGCCATGAATACTATGCTGCTGTTCTGCCACACAGAATGTCAACCATTGGTCAGGATCATTTATTTGAAAATAAGTTCTTATTTACAGGTTTTTTAGTGATTTGTTACACGGCATTTCTAATTAAGATTTTTTCTTTAGCAGAAAGAAGAAAAAGATTATAGAATAATAGGAAGAGTTGTTAGAAGGAGAGAGTGGTTATGCATGGTTGGAAGGAAATGGTTTGGACCTATTGAGTTTAGGGCTAAATTGTTGTTATGGGAAGTTGAGTCTATAAATCTTGCAACGGTGATGTTCTTAAGGTTTGCTTGGCCCACCTGATGAGGCAGCAGAGCCAGTGATTAACCGCTGGGAGTAACAGGAAATGCTGAAAGAAAACCCCTCTAACTCATCATAGCCTTGATGACTTCCTCTGCTTTCTGACCTGGCTTGATGAAAACTCAAGACTGAGCACAGTTTTCTTTGGTGCTACCTATAAAACGATCAAATGCTAAAGGGGTCAAATGATTCCAGTACAACTCTGGCTGTACCAGCTGGTAATTCCCACACACCAAAGGGGGGCTCAGGTGGTCTCAAAATAGCTAGAATTTTTCTTTGGAGCCACGGTGAGCAGAGGAGATTCATTGCAGCCAACATGGCAATGTTTTCCTTAAATGTATGTAGGGGATGCAAGTAACAAATTCTTTGTATTAGCAGGTCTAGGTTTTATTCCTGTCTCCTCCCAGAGCACTACTCCAAGGTCTTGGGTTTCCTGCATTCCCATATAACTTTTTTTCCTCTGTTAACCCGAGCCCAGTATAGTAATTTTGTTCTGTCACCCCACAAAGAAAAAGAAATTGCAAGGACTGAGGACTCCCTACTTGTTCAACCACAAGTTAATATGGTTTGCTAATACTAATGAATTCTGCCTGATGCCTCCAAAATGCTGTGTAAGCAAGACTATTAACCCTATATCTGCATCAGCAAGCAGCTCAGTGCAATAAGAATGGCAACATTTAATGAGGTCAAACCTAACCCAGCCATGGAGTAGTTGCACTCTAGTGCCATGGACAAAATGACCATCAGATGGTGGTGTCTCTCAGTTGCACACAAGGAGGTTATCATCCTATAAAGACTGTCCTGTGGAATGAAGCATGCTAAATGGAGACTCCAGTCCTTCAAACTACAAAGGTCTATTCAAACTCAAGTTCCTAATCAAAGAATAATGTGAATGTAGATACGTTAAGTACACCCCTAAGGAGAAATACAGTTTGATTAAGCATTAATTTATTGCAAGTAAAATTTGAAGTTTCTTAAATCCTTTCCCCTGTATAGCTCTGAAGCCATTTTCGAGTTTATGTCCCATGACACCGTTCTAAATTTTTACCCTTTTCAGAATTTACAAACATTCAAGTGGGGAAATAAAGATCCCAAGGTCGCTGTACACATCGGAAGCAAAATAGAATATAAAACTTTTCTAGCTTCCTCATGTGTTTTTGCCACAAATTTGTACCACAGCTTTCATTCTGATAGTAAGAAAAATAATTTCTTTAGGATTGTATATCTATGTTAGATTATTATTAGCAACACATCCCTACCAACAGCTGATCCTGTAGGAAATTAACTTCAATCTAGAATGAATTATATTTATTTCTCACACTGGGTCTTTCTCTTCTTTGTGTGTTACTTTAGCCTGACTTTCCAGTTGTGAATACAACCACTGGACTCATAAAAATGTGCTTTATCTTTAATTACATCTTAAAATGAATACCAAAATGATAGCGAAGCACACTCTAAGATACACTTGAAGTTGTTTTCCAAGTCAATCATCTACATTTTTCTGTAACCAGTTGGCAACTTTGGTTAGCAATTCTCTCCTTTCCGTATTTTCAGACTTGGCAGACTCCAGCAATAGAGTAGCACCCGCTCTCTCATCCTCTTCCACTGTAGTATTATAAAAAACCTGCAGCTGAAGAAATAAACACATAAGCTTAGTTCACATAACTTCACTTGCACCTGTGGACCTGAAAAATGCTTTAGACAGCAGTGCATAGAGAAAGGGGAGATGGCACCGATTAAGGAGGGGGATGAGGCAAGCTTAGTGTTTAACACTGAGGCAGGAAAGCTTCTGGCGCATCATGAATGTGCCCTTTTGCCATCCCTCTGAAAATCATTTCAAATGCAGCCAACTTCACTAGTACTTGTGGTACCCTACAGTGTAGAGGACTAGTGGGGCAGCAAAATCCTCTCGTGCTGCCTATTCTACAGTCACAGAACAAGAAGTCTTTCCTGTCAATCTAATGAGCAGAACACGAGAGAGAACTGAAGGACAGTAAAGAAACTTATGTGGGGGACCAGGAAATGAACAAAAAGAGAAGTAAGATCAACGTCAGCATGATAATCAGCAACCTAACATGCCAGCAGCTCAACTTTTGCTATGTTTCCTGTAGACATCCTGGTAAAGGTGATTTTGACAGGCAGATTTTAAGGAGGAAAATGAGGCACCTTAGATAATATTTTTTGGGACTCAGTAACAAAGCTGAAGGTTAATTTAAAGTTGGCACATTTGCCACCCCAAGGAGCTAATTTGTCCCTAAAGAACAAAAGGTGAAAACCTCATCGTTGATGAATGTTCAACATTCTTTGATTTTAGGAGCTAATTCTCTGAATTGCTCTCCTTGTTAAACATCCCTTCTCAGTTACTTACTGTATGCATGCACCAGTCAACAGCGAAAAACAGAAGCAATTTTTTTTCATGTAATGACAGATACGAGCAGTTCAGGGCTGGCACAGGGATGTGGATCACATGCAAAAGGCACAAAAATTAGGCTGTTAAGAAAAGAAAATAGTATTTTGGAAAAGAATCTGGGGAGACTTGGACTGGAGGCAAAAGAACAAGAAAGGTGTCTGAAACAAGCAGTGATAGTTACTAACTTGTCACAGGCATTAACGTGTGTTATAAATAAAGACAGCCTACAGCTACCTTCCACAGATTTTGACCCTCCAGCAGTTTCCCCAAACCTGTCTCCTTTTTCCAGATGTACAGCAGCCGGATTAGAAAGTACTGTTCATGGGCTCATCTGGGCTGCCAGACAGTCAAAACCAAAGAAGGGTGTCACACGTGCAGGCCATCTGTTAAGCACAGGGCAGGCAACCTCTTACATTGCAACAAGAAAGAGCAGGACAACGTCCCTCCCTGTACAAAAGCACTTTCGTGCCATGCTTAACAACAGCTGCACACACAGACTGCTGGGCTCTGGGTGCGTGTTCAGATCCTTATTTCTCAGATGAGAAAGTACTGAGCGAGTTTGAAGTAGCTTCCCGTCAAAATCTATACCCTCAGGAAAGCTCCCTCTACGTGTGGGCAGAGAACAACAGTCACCACAGGCCTCAGCTCCAGACAGGACCAGCGCAAGGGACCCACTGCTCCCAGACCTCGCCGGAAGAGAAGAGAGCCAACTCTCTTATCTAGGCCTGATTTATCACAGTATCACAGTATCACAGTATCACAGTATGACAAGGTTGGAAAGGACCTCTGAGATCATCAAGTCCAACCTATAACCCAACACTAACACCAACCATCATCTAAACCATGGCACTCAGTGCCACATCCAATCTCCCCTTAAACACCTCCAGGGTCGGCAACTCCACCACCTCCCTGGGCAACGCATTCCAATGGCCAATCACCCTTTCAGTAAAGAACTTCTTCCTTTATAGGTTGTGTTACATTAAAGGAAGATATGGAATACTTCCTTGGATTTCTGACCTCTGCTGTTAAGGAAGGCCTAAAAAGGCCATTGTTAAGGAAGGCCTAAAACATCCAAAAGCCAACCCACTACAAGGATCATTTTTCTCAATGTCTCAACCCAGCAATTATGCAATGCGTCCTATGATTCCTTTAACAAACAAGAGATTTAAAAACCTGCATTTATAAATTCACAGTAGAGATGACACTAATTGCTTCTCTGATTTACCTCTTGGATCTGTACATCCGTATAGACAAATCTTCCCATCACTCTTAATACCTCATGTAATAATTCCTTCCCATACCTGTAAAATTGAGATAAAGGTCCTTTAAATAGCATGTTAGCAAATACAATAAATTTTGTCTGATTTGAAGTTACTCCCACTATTTTGTTTTTATTTATCATATTGGAAATGACAGCTAAGCTTGCAATTACATATTCTTTTTCCCCTTTTAAAGATGTAACGATAACATTCAGTTTAGACATTTCAGCAGGATGAAGCACTTATTACCTTTCATTTTATTTCCCGGTAAGATCTGGTATTTCTACTTTGGTAACATGGATTCTTCACTGAAAACAGATAATTTAACACTCACAGACTGTTACAACTTGCCTTGTCTAGGGTTAGTAATACAGACACACCTTTGACCAGTCCCAAATGGCTGATCTCGGTTACGCTGCCACTGACGGCTCCTGATGGACTCCTCTGCCACCAAAGGCAGCAGGAAACGTGCTCTGTCACAGCCCTGCTGCTTTCCACCATTGCCAAGGAGAAAGGAATCCTTCAAACGGACATCAAAACACTCGCTTTGCTCAAGATAGAGAGCCCAAGCTCACCTGCAGCTTACCTGCAACAGCACAGGTAGGCTGGAGATGGGTTAGGACTTAAGTCAGGGAATAATGCTGCACTTGGTCGTGCAGTGCTTGTAAACCTGTATCCCCCTTCTCTACAGCCTCTCTTTGAAAAAGAGGTTACAGTCTTTCTCCAGCATTTCATACCCACACCCGCCTATGAAATGCTGCAGTATAAACCTATTTCTAGAGTTTGATTTTGAGCACCAAACCAGACTAATTTTTAAAGCAGTCTGTGTCTGATGGGCACTCTTCTTTGACATTAAGCCCTGACCAGAGCTGAACCTTCTGAAAATCCTGCTCTGTTTCTTAAGCTTGAATCATTTCCAAAAATTATCTCTGGAAGCAAAACCTGCACCTGGGTTTGGCAGCTCAAACATAAACCCAAAGAAGTCACATAGCAGCAGAAATTAAGGGAACTCAAAGCTCTTTGTTTGCCGTACCTTTCACTTATCAGTGGCCAATTTTCTGTAACAAATTCCCAGGCTATACGATGTCCGATATCCTTAGCCACCACATCTATGATGATGATTGAAGTACAATTGGAGGAAAACAATGTATCACTGAGTCCATAGTGCAGGTACCTGTTAGAAAAGAAGTCAGTAATTGCAGACAACCCTGTGGAAAGGCAAAATGCTGCTCAGTTTCTGGAGACTCACTGTGGCACAGACAGGCCCTACAGAGCAAGCCAGAGACACTCTACTATGCAAACAGGACCTGTTTATAGGGTCCCTTATAACAAGACCAAATCACAAGGGGTCTTGGAAGCTTTCGTGGGGGCTAAGACATGGTTTCAGAAGTCTGTAAGGAACCACCTACCAATGACTCAAGTGACAACAAGTGCCTGAATATCTTTTGAAATTGTAAGTAACTGTTGTCTTCAGTGCCTCAGTGCATCACCTCGCATGCTCCTGCTTTCAAGAAGCACTGTTAAAGAGCTCTGTTCTCATAGCCTCTGGCAAGCAGCTGCTTTATGGCTACAGTAGATGAACTTGGTTTCTCCCATTTGCATGCCATCACCATGTTTAACAGAGCAGACAAAATATACCAAGGGCCAGGAAAATCCCAGCTTAACGTTCTTCATCCCAAAAGACTTTAAGGGTAACAATTAGAAAAATAGATTGGCTTATGAATGACTAAGGAGGACATCACAACTCCCTGAGTTGTCAGGGACAAGTGCTACCCTGTGCGAGTCACAAGGTGAAGAAAGCACCATGGCTTAGGCGGAAAATCAGGATATCTCTTTGCAACCCATCTTGCCTTCTTGCCAGGCATATTTGTTCTGCCTTCTCAGATGACTGTGATCACAAGAGCAGGGGCCTGGCAGGAGAAACATTTCTGCTACAAATTTCTGTCCTTTGATGAATCCTTAAGGTAATGTGGACACGACAGATGAGAGAACTCAGCTTGAACATCTTTTTAGACACAAGGTGAGAATATATTATATGGATGCCAGTGAAAGACAATACGTACAGTGCCTCGGACCGTGTTCAGGAAGCATTTGGACAACACTCTTAGAAATATGGTTTAGCTTTCAGGTTGCCCCACATGGAGTCAGGAGTTACGACTCAATGATCTTCATTGATACCTTCCTACTCAGGATATTCTATGAATTCCATAAAGCTTGACATTTTTTAAAAAATAACATTTCAATGTGAGTCCACACTTCAAATGGTGAACAGCTTGCTTGTAATTCTGTTTTGCCTACAGAAAAGCTGAGCAGGGCCTATTTATCGGGGAGTGCAGGGATAGGACGAGGGGATGTGGTTTTAAGATGAAAGAGAGGAGATTCAGGTTAGATACAAGGAAGAAATGTTTTCCTGTGAGGGTGGTGAGGCACTAGCATAGTTTGCCCGGAGGAGTTGTGGCAGCCTCATCCCTGGAGGTGTTCAGGGCCAACTTAGATGAGGCTATGGGCAACCTGATCAAGTGGAGGAGGTGTCCGTGCCCATGGCAGGGGCGGAGTGGAACTGGGTGGGCTTTAAGGTCTCTTCCAATTCAAATTATTCTGTGATTCTTTTCTATGATTACATGATTTTCATTTTTGCCCTTGACATGGGTGATCTGGCTTTAACATAGGAGTTAAATAGACTATGATACTTTAGTCTGGAAACAAAATAAGCAGATGAAAAGGAGTATGGGAAGCCTATAAAACCATAAATGGTAAGGTAAAATGTAAAGTCTCATTATGATAATTACTGTTTCTTACAGGGCAGAAAGTAAGGCCAGCAAAAGGTTTCCGAGTTAAAAAACAAAACAGGTTTAACATAAACCAAAAGGAAGCATGTTTTCATACAACCAACATCTGGAATGTGTTGCCATAGTCTGCTATAAAGTCTGAAGGTATAATTTTGGTTCAAAAAAGGTCACTATATATATTGAGAGAAGACAGGCCCAGCATTAGACATGACACAGTAGTTCTTCAGCCACACTGAGCTCCCACATCATAGGTGGCTGGTGCTTTGGGGATTCTTGGTACATTTGAAGCCCGGGCTTATTTACAGTTGCTTCAGCTCCCTACAGTACTGCTGATCCCCAGCACCACAGACAGGAGTAACCAAGTCATCCATCAGCAAGGGAAATGAAAGAGGTAATGAGAGTGATGCAGGACAGCACAGCTGTCCAGAACAAATTCAGCATGCTCATTCAGAATCTTTTTCTCTGTTACAATAAATAGAGGTTAGTCCCTAAAAATGTCAAGATCGTGCCACTATTTAAAATATTTCCTTAGAGTTAAAGAAAAGTTAAAAGAAACTCTGAAAGAAGTCGCTCAGCACTGACAGAAGAATGCATTAAATTCTCAACTTTCTCCTCCACTTTGTCAAAAGAGCTGTTATGGGGCACGTCTGGATAGGAATGGACGAAGCAAAAGTAGTGATATTAAATACAATCACGTAGCTTAATAATTTTCTATGACATATTCAACACTCACTCACTGTGTCAATGCAAAAACGTCGTCTATCAGCTGGAACCTGCTGACAGCGGGAATGGCCTGCAGAAAGTATTCGTGTGGCATTAATAGATTCAAACATGTTATGGAGAGTTTAAAAAAGTTTCTTCTCAGGAGGATAAGATAAGCGTCTAACACTTGCTCTAAGCCAAAATGGTCTACAAAACATTATAAAATTGATCCTGCATTTTAAGCTGAAGTTATGTATGTGCTTTTTGGAATGTTTCTAAATATAAATATATAAATAAACAGCTGTATAATGTATTTTTATAAATAAATATACAGGTACAGTATATTAAACATGGAATCTCAAGACACCTCCTACTTGCATGCTGAAATGAAAATAAAAATATAGAAATGCTACATTTCCCAAAAATATCCTACAAATATCTTTTTTTTCCCTTTTGAAGGTTCAGTTCAGAACACATACTCAGATTAGTCCAGAGCTGAGTGTCTGGCACTGTAATGAGTTAAATGACCAAGGCAGAGCAGTTCGTGAACCCCTGCCCACAGCTTGTGCTGTCAGAAGGTCTGTTGGTCCTTCCTCATCTCCTCCTTGCTTCCATGCTCCTTCCATCTCCTCCCTGTTTCCATGCTTATTCGGCTCAGCCGCTGCTCAAGTGAACCTTCCCACTGACAAGTGCCAAAACCCAGCCCCAACTCAGCACACAACTCATTTCCTGTTGACTTAGGAATTGCTGCTAAAGAAAAAAAGCCTAGAAGAAAGGAAGACACTGGGCTATAGAAAGGTTTAACCACACCACATGCTCTGGTCAGCCTTATGTCCAGACCTTCTGGACAATTCATCTGATTGTACTGATTAATGTTATGCTGAAAGGTCAAACCTGGTCATCACTGTTACTGAAATCAAGAAGCTGGCATTACTTCTGGAGCCTCTGGCCCACTCTAGGGTTAGGCAACATTAAACACAACCCAATCCCACACACAGTGACATGTTTGGGCTATTCTGTACCCAGGTTGTGGCAAGTCAGAGTTGGACTGATATCAGTGTCTATAGGGACACGAAAAAGCCCAAGTAGAACAGACAGGAACTTCTAAGAAAAATCTTCACCAAGTAAAACCCACTGCCCAATCAAAAAACCCCAAGTCCAAATCCAATGATTTTCTTTTTGTTGGTTTTTTTGTGTTTTAATTTCACTGTCAGAAATCTTGTGCTTTGAGGAAATGTGGAAATTTAAAAAGCTTCTTCCCAGCTTTCCTTCTTCATGGCTACCCATTAGCAGATAAACCTCAATCACACATCTGTACAGATAAACTCTTTGAGACAAATTTAAGAGAATGAAAGAACCACAAGCTGCTAAAACAACTTTGAAGACAGAATGCCATCTCATGGAAAGTGATCTTTCATGCTTATGTGAAACTAATTGGGCCTGTTCCTCTTCCATCACGGAAGGCTGCCAGGGGCTTTAGTGATGCAATATCAGATCATTTCTTCTCATGTGATACATGAGTTTCTCAATATTTCAAGTTTTAATCAATGTGATTACTGGCAAGAAAAACTATCTGGAGTCTGTTTATAGGCTTGAGAAAACAAATACAATCTTACCTTTGGATCATTTTCAAGCAAGAGTGCTAATCTTTTTAAGTTTAATTGATCATAGTTCACTCTGTAGTATCCACTGAAATTTGCATTTAGCAGGATCCAGTCATATTCTGACTCCGATACTTGTATTTCAGGAAACACTTCTGTAAAGTGACATTAAAATGTATAATTTTATTTTCTGCACACTGTTAAACTCTCTTGCATTTTTAAACACTGGACTAGGTGTTCCTTTGAGAGCTGAGACAGAAGTTTGAAGCTGAACTCAAAAACGTTCAGTGCATTTTTGCTCTCCTCTCTGCACAGCGGAACTTCAACGAGCAACTGACCCCTCAGGTACTGAGCACCTTCAGATGGCCAAGTGGAGCTTGAAAACTCACTCTGCTCCTATCCTTGTATGCAGCTGGGAGAGTTCAGAATGATTACCCAAGAATAAACAGTCTGGAGGAGAAGAAACACCCCGACATGCCTGTGGTGGAACATGCACCCCCAGCACACCAGCTGCTCCCGATGCCGCTCCAAAACACAGCACTAACTACCTCTAGGAAAGGACTAACTGCCTACCAGTGTCCACATAAACAGAGGTCAAGGAAAGCAAAACAGATAATTTTATGTAAAAAACCCAAGCAATCAAAATTTTTATTTTAAATAAATGTCCCATAGTCTTTTTGATTCATATCACTCACTAAAAGTGTCCTTCTGCAGCCCCTTTTCATCTCACTACTACCTACTTTATGTGTGGCTGTCTGATTACTTGCTCCTGATAGCCTACAATACAGGTGAAGGAGCCAGTGCAGCCCTGAAGGCTCTGAGCCATCTCATCAGAAGAGGATTCAAATGCTTTTTTAACTGGCTGTGATCATCCTGATATAAGAAGACAATAAATCAATATTGATGAGTAGTCTAGATGCAGCACCCTGAACAGAAGACTGAGACTTCAATGTGTTTGGACAGAGCAAGAACTACAGGGTTCATCTTCAATCATCCTCACAATGAGAGGGAAAAGTGGCACATGACAGATGCTGGCTTAACCATTTAAAAACTGCGTGGGTGGCTGGAATATGGCAGCAGCAGCTCTTCCTCTGTAATGCCACATTGGTTCAATGCTCTGCTCCTTATCAAGAACACTCTTAGATCCAGCTAAAACACCAAAACTACGCTCCTCAACTCACCAGGGTGATTGAAACCTATTCTCTCATAACAGCATCCTTTCCCTGGGGTGTCTTGCTTTGCTGTGCAGACACGAATGGCTCAGGGACACTGACCAATACAATCATCCAGGCAGAAGATAAGTGTGTAGACATTGCCTGAGGAGCCCTGAACCATCAGGAAAGGATTTCAACACTGTACAGTGCAGCACTGGATGAACACGCTTGACTGCTGGTAGCAGCCCAGCTTAGGGTTTAATTCCACCTATTCAGAAGTATAATAAATTAGCTCCTTCAGAACTCTTTGCAGGAAAAATACACATAAGCAAAATCACTTTTCAGATGTTTCCTTGTTACGTATTGTTATGCCACTGCAGTGTAACAATTGAACCTAAAACTATGCTTCATACAAAATCTATAATTTTCATTTACCAAAACGATTCTGATGAACAGCTCTGAACGACAACGTAACAGTTCTCCAAAAGAAGCTGTTTCAATCTCACAGGAACTAAATGGTAACTTAATT
This sequence comes from Dromococcyx pavoninus, assembly GCA_033558185.1. Taxonomy (NCBI): domain Eukaryota; kingdom Metazoa; phylum Chordata; class Aves; order Cuculiformes; family Neomorphidae; genus Dromococcyx; species Dromococcyx pavoninus. The sequence continues at coordinate 29,385 of JAUMJL010002056.1, read as the reverse complement.
TAAATGTGCCCTCAACATTTCTACCTTTGTAAGAAAATGATTGGTTTATTTCTGCATCCAAAAGTCAAAAATAGGTGTATGTATCTTTTTTAATCCTAAAACACAATTCAATTCCTTTGACTGAATAGTGTCTGATAAGTTTGATAAATGGCTTTCAAATGCAAGTGGAACACCTTTCAAAGACTGTTTCTACTTTATCAAAGTCCCTTCAGGCAGACGCAACATGATGGAATATTTCAATAACTTCCATAGTCACAAGAAGAGAGGAGAAATGGAACAGTTATCACTTCAATAAGACAAACAACACATAACTCTAACCCTTCCAAGTAAGTACTTCCTAACAATCCTTTTCTACTAATTCTCTGATTTTTCACCTTAGCAATCACTGGTTTCTTTAACTTTAAAGCATTCAGAGCAATAAACATTCGCTGTTTGTTCATTTACTTGTCCACATACTGTAAAATGCTCACTCAAGATATCACAGTAGTTTTTAACCACTGCAAACAGAGAGTGGAGAGCTGCAATATGCCTGGATCATATTTCAGTTTCTCTCTTAAGCGTTCCACAAACACATCGGTCTCTGCGTTTCCTTGTAAATGACCCAAAACCTGACGTTGATTAGGGCTGACTTGCCAAACAAAAATAATTACCCCATTCTAATGATTACAATTTTATTTCCCCCCAAAATACAGCCATTTCCTGGCAAGCACTGAGACGAGAAAGAACTGAACTTTTTATTTTATTAAAGGTGCCCATAAACTCATTTTCTGTTTTGCTCTTCAGGCAGGTATCACTCAGGGACAGTGACCAATGTAACTGCATGAGCCCATAAACTCCTTTTCTTTGTTATTATAAGGCTCTAAAACTTTAAAAAATCCTCCTTTTTCTACAGAACTATTTTGCATCTAATTTGCCCAAACAAAATATTTTACACAGTGTTGAAAATATTAATTTGTTGCTTTTCCAGGTATCCAGGTGTGAGAACATTTGTTCCCTTCACACAGTTGTTTTTAATCTTTTCAGTCTTGCAATACTACTTGAGCTGATCATTTTCTGATACATCACAGCAGAGATCCTACTATACTCCAAAGCTGTCATTAACATCAGTGGGATCTGCTATGGTAAGAATAATCCAGGAGCATGAGGGACAAGGAGTTTGGATTTGTGTACAAAATGACAAAATCAAAACTATTGTGGAAAGCTCTGCTCACAAAATGCATTCTACCATATTATCAAACATGAATACTGAAGTTTGATGCAACATAGAAAAAAGACCTAAATAAATTCATGTATTTGAAAACCTATTGCAACATAAAATTAGGAAAACAGATAAACATATTTCTGTAATAAAGTTTCAATCTCCCTATTCAATTCCAATTTATCTTCTGTTTACAGAAGAGTTAGATGTGTTTTTATCAGCTTGGTTGTGGAAACATTACTTATGCTGCTTTTGTCTAGCCATATTAAGGGTTGTGATGATCCATTTCTCACCCAAGAAATAGGAATAATCCATGTGTTACTTAACAAAAAAAAAAGATAATATAATTAATTCTTACACTTAAAAATAACCATCTCAGTTTGTGCTAATCTAGATTGCAGATGTAAGAATTTCCTTCTTTCTGATGCACAAAAACTGGTGGTACTTATGCTGGATCAACACCTACATTCAGCAAATATAAGAGAGTTTTAGCACGACTTCCAATAGTCAATCTTACCTAGAATATCATCTGATGCTAGGTATTTTAATACCACTGTATCTGTGCTCTGGCTCTTCTTCTTCAGGCAATAATTTTATTCTTCATGCTTAGAATCATAGAATCATTAAGTTTGGAAAGGACCTCTAAGATCATCCAGTCCAACCATCAGCCCAGTTCCACTGTGCCTACCAAACCATGTCGTTTAGTGCCATGTCTACGTAGTTTTTGAACACCTCCAGGGATGGAGATTCCAGCACCTCCCTGGGCAGCCTGTTCCAATGCTTCATCACTCTTGGAAAACAAATTTTTCCTAATATCCAATCTAAGCATCCTATGGTGTCACTTGAGGCTGTTTCCTCTCATCCTATCCCTTGTTACTTGGGAGAAAACCTCGTACGCTTCACTCTATTTCTGAAGAACATGAAACTCCCTTTCAGACGAGTACGTAGTGAAAAAAGCTCCAGAAAAGCAATGCAACTGTAGTTCTCACAATTGTAATCTTCTTTCTGGAGGACTGTAAAACTCCTACTGAGAACAAATGAAAGCTTGCAGTTCCCTACAAAAATGAAAAATTGCTTAATACACATCCTGGATTTGCTTACATTCACAAGGTATTGTCTCTTTCTGAAACTACAGGAAAGGACTAGCATTTGTAACTTGGCACTCCCTATGTGAGCTCACCAAAAATGCCAAATGGATGAATGCTTTGCAATTCCTGGAGCCTGGGAGCAACAGAAACTCTCTGAATGCTTCTGTGGTTTGTCAAAATTTCTCCTGGCTCTGCAATAGCAGACAGAGGAAGACTGCTTTGAGTTTTGCTCTTACTTGTCCTTTCTACCCACACGAGAACTCATCTCATGAGTCTTGCCCATGCATCCCAGCACTCCTCACAACTGATGAATTTATGGAAGTTCAAATATTATCCCTGAGTTTTTAAAGAGTGTGACCAAAGGCACCTTCTGGTTTTAGGCATCTAAGTAAGCAGCACAGCTTTCAAAAGCACCAGGCAATTGGCAATACTCACTGACAGGAAAGTTAGAGCTACATGTCAGGTACTTGGCACTTTCTGAGAAAGGGTTCATTTTTACAAAAGTACTGAAATGCAAACCCTTTGTCCTTGTCGAGCAGGAGAGGCTGGCACCACGTGCACTGGAAAGAAGCTATGGCACGGTTCATCCAGTTTGCTGGTCCAAATAAGTGAGGGATGAGGAAAGAAGAAAATGCCAGAAAAACTCCTGTGCTGCAACCTAGTCATGGCCTGTGTCTGTCCTTCCCATGGCTGGAAAAGTGACTGCTCCAGAGGAAAGCAAACCTTTAGCAAAACAACTGGCTTGCAGAACTACTGCAAACTCCAGTCTCAAATGGGTTTTTACTTGACAGCTCATGAAAAGAAAAAGCATCAGGTTACAAAATCAGATGGTCAAAATACAACGTTCTAACTGGAGAGTTTCCTTCAAAAATAGGGTATAAACAGATAACAAAACAACCCAGCTAAACATACTTGTGTGAATCAGTACTGCTTTCATTCTTCCTATTAAGAAACTGTTCCTGACTGATTGTGCCAGTGGTTAGACTTAATGTTAAAACTGGAAACCCATTTTGGCACGTCCAGGAATCCATTATTTGTTTCACAGATTCTGGCAACTGAATTTCATCCTGTGCACCTATGACCTGCAGGAGAAACAGGAGTTCGAAATATTTACGATAATCAGGTACTTACCAATACTGCTTCAGCAACACTCTAGGGACAGTCTTAGAGAAAACATAACTGCTTAGCAGTTTGCTGCCTTTGATTCATGCAAAAAAATCAAATGCTGAGCTACAGGGTCAAATGCTGAGCTACTGCCCTGGGTACAGACTTTTCTGGGTCTTTGATCATCAAGCCCAAAGCAACACACACCCTGATCTCAACAAACTTAAGCTCCAGAAGATTGGGCTACGCAATTTCACGAAACCCAAAACTCCACCTGGCCCTGACTCCCCTTGTCATCTCTCCACATCCACTCACCTCCTCCCAACTCAAGTGCAGTAAAGCAGCCAAATAAACACTTATGAAGACATTAGCCAAAAAAGCCAGCAGAGTAAATTTTATGTAAGAGAATGACTGCACTAGGGATAGCCAAATTCAAGTGCAGTCTTCTATTATAGGTAATGCCCTAAATTTGGACTGTGCCAAACACCAGAGCAAGAATACTAGAGAAAAAATGATTACCATCTGTATGTGGGTCCAGAGATCGTCTTGGTTAGTATTTGAGAAGGAAAATTCTTTCAGATATGACTGTGTGGAAAGAAACAGAAGCATCAGAAATGATGAGGGTTCAATGGAAAACACCAACAAGACAAACAGCAATTTGTACAACTATAATTTTCGAGCTTATGAATCAAGATGAAGGCGTTAGTTTCTCAGACTTACAGTAAGTGCTCTGAAAAACAACTTCTCAGTCAGGAAACCAGAAAGCATCCAGGTAATAGAAGCTCCCTGAAGTACAAAAAAAAGCTATGAGAAAACATGAATTATTAAAGCAATTATTATTGCAATATTTTGTCAAGTTATAATCCACAGTTTAGGCTACTCCTACACTTCACATATCATGTAGATTGAAAACGTTCTCACCGTTTCTTTCACAGCCAACTAGATTTGCAACATCCCATAAATTTGTGTGTGCAGCAGATACAAGCTTTGAATGACAAGACAATTCACAAAAATCATTGTGATTCAACAGTTTGTCTCAAATCTATTCTGTACCATTAGCTTAGAACACGCAAAGAGCAAGAATTTAGTGTTTCTTAACCTTGTTGTATGTGATGCTGTCAAACAGAGACATTAAAGAAAACGATTCCTTGATCTTGTCTTCGCTCTCTGACAGTGATCGAGTTCCTATTTCATTGTCTTCCCTTAATACAAGTTGTACAACATGATCATAAAAAATTTTATCCTGCAAGAAAAAAGACAAATCTAAGTGATCAGAACAAGAAAATATTTATTCTCAGGAGAGAATGTAGACTGTAGGATTAGCGCTAACAGAAAGAGTCTGTCAATGAATGAGGAATGATTCCTTTCTCCCTTCTTCAAATTTCCCATGAAGTTAAACGGACCGTACACCCAATCCTAACATTTTCCATATGCAACATTAGTAATGAATGAAAATTTTCCATCTGAGAAGACTGTGGTCCTGGGTCTGACAAAGAAAATTACAGTATAAGCCTCTGCGAAAAATAAGTCAACTATATTAAATAGCAAATGAAAAAGTACAGATAGCTGAAAACCTGTATGCCATTTACATCTGTAGGTCATTCATAGGGATTATTTTCTTCCCAAATTCTCTGTTTCTCCTGCTGCAATCTGGAGAAATAACCTAAAACCTGAGCTACTGAGGTTAACAAGGCTTAACTATGCAGCATTTCTGCTGTCAGACAGTAATTATGCAATTAAAGAAAAAATCCTAAGTTTTGAGCACTTGAGGAAATTTTCAGCACTTCTGCTTCTCAAGGAGAAGAACACAGGCTTCCAATTAATGGGATCAAATTTGTTGACCAATTTTTCTCCTCGTGAACAACCAGTATATTTAATTTTCTAAACGATATTAAATTACAGAGAACAAAGTGGGCTGGGTTTGAAGATCAAAGCAGAAGATTAGCATCTCTCACGACCTAAAAACCCTCCTGACAGAATTCGTTTGACACTCCTGCATTATTTTCCAATTAAACATGTAATGAATTACTTTGATGAATTAGAAAAGGAAAGGGTGAATAGTATTTCATGTGAGTCAAATAAGAAGCAGACTGGATTGAGTGCAGTCTCAGGCCTGCCCAGACTAAAGGATTCTCCTCTCTGCAGAAGCCGAGGGCACTGTGCACTGACATTTAGGATTGCACAGGTGAGTACACATCATCTCATGTCTACAATTAGCAGCACCTATCCTCCTATCTCAGTGAGAGATGGACTTTTCTAATACACTATGGGATTTATGCTTATTTCCATTTGGGTGGAAAGGGAAGGAGTTCCGCCCTGCTGTCAGATTAGCTGTGTGCATCATATCTGCCTTCTCCACATCCAGACATCCATAGGCTTAGTAGGGTGAGCAGACTCCAAGTGGCTCAACTCAGTCACTGCCCAGTAAAGGTACCTGAGGAGTGACGGGTGCTTGGAAAAGAGCCGGGACAGTCGGGGAGGCAAACCATCAGCTACAGGACCCAGGATAGAAAGCTGGGTTTGCTGCACATCAGGTTTAGCGTAAAACACCAACTCTCTGTCACTACAGAATCACAGCTGCCCTCTGTGCCAGCTTTAGAAGAGCTGGATGTGATCACAGCTCCCAGCAGACAGATCCCTTCCAGGAAAGAATTAAGACCCGGTCGCCTTTCCTGGGGGAACTAAATTACCAATGCAGTGGCTTAATTCAATCCCATCTTCTGCACCTTCCTGTTCTTCATACATGTTGGAACTTTGCTACTTCAACTTACTTCAGTAAGCATTAGTACTTACCAGTGAAAGCTTGGGTTCAACAAAGGTAGCTCCCAGGTACTCAAAGTAGGATGCCAGTCCCTCATTAAGCCACAGATCGTTCCACCAGTTCATTGTAACCAGATTTCCAAACCACTTGGATAGAAAGAAAAGATGTCTTAACGTCTCTTTAGACTGTTTTCATTTTTGCAGGTTAAACACACAAACCTACATTGAAGTAGCTTTATTTAATGTGTAGAGGTCAATTGAATAATATAATGGATATTCCTTCAGACAGTGAACATTCTGTAGAAAAAAATGCACCTTGAAAGAAGCCAGAGGGTAAGGGCAGTTATTTTTTTAATTGCTTCATCCTCAGTTCCATACTTTAAGGATGTCAGTGCTTTATGTCATTCTTTTACTCTATTTATTTTTAAACACTCCCCAATAAATACCTAAATATTTATATTGAAATGCGTAAAAGTTCATATCAGGCTATGAATAAAAGTAGGGCAGTTATCAAACAATTACAAAACAATTTTTCCATATTCTTAACAAAAGGAAATTGTCAGGGGTATGATAAATAGAAACGGGGAAACAACCATTTCCAAAATCAGCAAATCTCTATTCTCAGCAAGCAATAAACCTTCCACAACAGCTCTCATATTTGGCAGTTCTTGAACAAATGTCTGAGAACAAACTTGCAGATCAGTATTTTATTTGCTAATTCTTAAAAATGTGAATGATGACTTTGTTTTAAAATAGTTTAATTAAAGTACTGGGATTTGTTTAATTGACCTGCAATAAAAACGCTCGGCTCATCTGAAGGTCTGAAAAGTTACAGACCTTGTCAGAAAGGCTTACAAGTTCACCAGCCAAGTTCAACTGTTTCACAGACTTTGTTGACTGAGCAAACAGTTCTCGCTCTGGCAAACAATAGTAAATTTAATATAGTCAATAGAAGAGTAAAACTGAAGAGTCAAATAGACTTCCAGTACTCTAATGCTCAGATCCCTCACCTATCAAGTCACTATTTTTCTTCTACTCATCAGTGACTGCATCATCAACAACCAGAAGGAAACAACTTCATAGACAAACAAATGTACAGAAGTTTTTACCACATGCCTGGTGTCCCAGCTCATGCGAGACAATTAGGGCAATCATTGCCTTTCTGCTTGTGAATTTATCACTTGGGATGTACAACAACGATGATTCTTAGAATGTCATTAGCCCCCAGTTTTCCACAGCACCTGCTCCTAAATCAGGCAGTGCAACCAAATCTAAATTGAGCCAAACAGAGGGGGAAAAAAAAGAGGTATTTTTAAATTTTTTCAGAAGAAACACGCTCATTATTTTAATCCTCCTGTTTCAGTGTGGAATTAGAGGATACTACACTTTAGTGGATCTCCATGGTATTATGGCAACATGCTTGCAAATGGTCTGCGAAATTTCTTCTCATCCTACTTCTCACCTCTGATTGCCACTGTTTCAGGAAACCACACAATACATTTCCCTGAAGCTCGGATCTGTACTGCATCTTCTACACACAAGTTTTGCTCAAAAACAAAGATTGTATTTGACTAATGCTAGAGGGGAATATGTTCCCTTCTGGATCTCAGAAATCTTTTTCTGTTTGAGTTTTTCATGTGTTTGGGAAAGATCATTCTTACCTCTTTCTCCAGCCTAGCAACTGATTTAAAAAAAAAAAATCTTGCTCTTAACAGTTTTGTGAGTAGAGGGATCCTTTCCACTCTTATTTGAACAAACATCATCTCTTTGTTTCCACCGTAGGGCTGTTACTTCTGTACTACCCTCCTGCCTTAGGCATAGGGAGCAGTTTTCCTGTTCAGGTGTGAGAGCTGGACAAAACATCACGGATCTCAGAGATATACTGTTTAAACTCATCGGTGAAAAGCAAAATTTGGGGCAAGTATACAGTGCATTTTGGAAGAAGACAGAAGGCTGCACTCTAAACCAGCTGACCATGAGCCAGTTCCAGTTCAAAACCAAGCAGTTAATGTAAATGTGGTGCTGAACCCAAGCAAAGCCAAACTGCATCTCAGCACGGCTTGGTGCCACAGGCTTCCAGCAAAGGTATATTTCTCTGATGCAGCTCTCATCTGGACAGCCTGGGGCAACAGAGCTCAATTATAACTTTAGTAAAATCAGGTGAAGACAAACCCTTAAATATCCCTGATTTCAAATGTGTTTATTTTTAATGTCATGTTTTGCAACAGGAACCTCTACCATTTACAAGGAGCTATTCTTGGTTGATCTAATCCTATTGATTTTTAATTGAAATTTCAAAGGAAGTCAACAGGAAATGCAGTTGGTATTGTGGGGATTGTAGCATTCTGTGTTCTTTCCTTCAACTTTGTCATATTATTCTACTCTATATTATATAACGTTACATTATATTATGTTATGTTATATTACATTACATTATGTTATGTTATATTACATTATGTTACAGTATATTACATTACATTATATTATGCATTAATGCATTGACACCACTGCTAAACACAAGAACACAAATGTGAAACAGAATTTCCTACAGTCCCTGAGGAGCTTTTATTATTACTAAGATGATAACAAAAATCAACGAGATTAATGAGTGAAGACTGTATAGATTCCATTTCCCATAGGAAGTAACTGTAGCATTCAGCAAGCTATTCCAAATACACAGGGAGATAATACATTTGCACACAATGAAAATTTATTTCTTTCACGTGCCAAAATAGGTATTTGACAAATCCACAAATTATCTAGTCAAGACAGGAGGGAAATTCTTTCCCAACAGTCCTGCAATCTGTTAGCATCATAGGCAGGTCCAAAACTCATAGTTGATAAGAACTGCCTCTGGTGCTCTCAATATTCCAGCAATTCGTATATAAGAGCACATTTCCCCATAATACGAATTCTGAAACCCTTGGCAACCCAACTACAAGTAACAGACAAACTGTACAGTGGAAATACGTGACAGCACCCTTTCTTCTTGACAGAATCGTAACTTAACAGGCTGATCTGATGTCTATTTTAGGTAGAAATGATGTTTTCCTTTAGGAATCTTTTTTTTTTTTTCTAGGGAGGAATGTGCAGCAACACATAAGATAAGATAGGGAAATACTGAAGAAAGCAAGTGATGCTTTGGGACACGGGTTAAGGAGGCAGGGATTTGCTGGGAGGACATAGGGACTACAATAGCCTTGCCTGGAATGGTCTATGCATCCCAGTAAGAGCCATATGAGGGAACAGGTCCCTTCTGTGCAGTTTGCCCCTTTATTAGGAAAAGATGTTCAAAAAGAATGAGTGAGATGTGAAGGTAAGAGTGCCAGGTTACAGGATAACAAAAGCCATGGTACAGAAAGGAGACTTCAGTGAGTTACAGCTTAGGGGATTTTTTTCCATGAATGTGGTGATCTATAAAAGAAAATACTGCAGAACCCATTGTTTCTGTGACTATTAAACCATCAGCAGCCATTTCTGGTCCATTTAAGAAAATGAGCAATCTCACCTGTCTTTGGCAGAGGGTAGCTGATGTTAAGTAAGTCTTCCAGAAATGAGAATATTGGACCAGTGATATTTAAAGCATAGTCAACATACCCATTTTTAACTGCCTCTTTCCGAGCCCAAATACGTATCTGCAATAAAACAAGGAAAAGTTATTTAAGATAATCCGCACATTTCCATCTTCTTTGCTGCTCTTCTGGGAATTATTGTTAGAAAATGCTGCCGGCCCACATCAGACCATGCAATGAAGCTTATTGGGAAAAAAACAACTCAGGTTTTTCTGGACCTAACAGAATGTGGCACAGAGCATAATTGTGCTAAAATCTAGGAGAGTTCAAGCACTTCAAAAGGATCAAGACTTCACTCCAAGTATATATTGTTGGACAAAGAGACTCTTAGGTTTTTCTGTTAGTATATGGGAAATGCTGTAGTTAGAATCACACATCTTAAGCTAATGATTTCTAGTCAATGACTGAGTAACCAGCTTCCCTTCAGATCACCACTTTTTCCCTGAAGAGAGAGAAATTGTTGTTCAGAGAGCATCTGCTCTCCAAATTTACAAACTTCCCTTCGTGAACTTTCTGACAGCCTGGAACAGACCACCAGAGAGCAAAGGCATCTGACCCCACGACAGCTCTACTTCTGAGCAATGCAGACAGCGGCAGCAAGCAAAGCTTTCCCCTCCCATGCTCATTTGCTTTGTCACATCACTGAAGAGGCTGCTTGCCCATGGTGATGGGGTGGACTCAGAAAAGGTTTATGTCTCTATCAGGTATCTCTGGATGCAAGACCCCACAGGCACCCCTGCACTTCAACAATCCCGCATGACTTGCATCTAAATGCAACACATGGTCTCAAAAAGAGCTGCGCAGCCAAACGCTAAGAGCACAGTTATGAAGCATCAGGAATTAATTTATAAGGGGAAAAAAGTAAAACATATTCAACCAACAGAGTGTCCTCAGCCTCTGGGCCCCTCTTTCCAGCCAAGGCTTCAGAGGGGATTCAAAGACCCGACCGCTTCATTTTGTAGAACATAAACACAATGGGCAGGCTTAAAATCCTAATCCTGGTGTGAGCTTTGAGTTATAAAAACTGATGCCTCTGGTTACTGGAAATGACAAAAAAGACACAAGGAATATACTCACACAAACACTGTGGAGGCATAAATATTGAGCCTCTCTGTCTGAAACCCTCTCTCCTCTAGCTCACAGAACATGGAGGGTGTTTTTCCCTCTGAATAATGCTCATTTGAATGCTTTGTTTTGCTAACTCCTATCAGTACACACCAGCCCAAGAAAAAGGCACCACAGTCAGAGCCATAAGCATCCAACTTGTTCTATCCAGGGGACAGCAGGTAGGACATTGTGGTGGGTTGACCCTGGCTGGCCTCCAGGTGCCCACCAAGCTGCTCTATTACTTCCCCTCCTCAGCTGGACAGGAGACAAATATAACAAAAGACTACTGGATTGAGATAAAGACAGTGAGAGATCTCCCACCAACTGCTGCCACAGGCAAAACAGACTTGACATGAGGAAACAATTTATTTCATTGCCAATAAAATGAGAATAGGGTAATGAGAAATAAAACTGAATCTTAGAACACCTTCCCCCTACGCTTCTCTTCTTCTCAGGCTCAGCTTCACTCCCAGTTTCTCTGCCCCCTTCCCACCAAGCGGCACAGGGGGACAGGGAATGGAATTCGAGATCAGTTCACTACTTGTTGTCTCTGCCACTCTTTCCTCCTCACACTGTTTCCCTGCTGCAGTTTGGAGTCTCTCCCATGGGAAGCGTTCCTCCACAAACTTCTCCAACGTGAGTCCTTCCCATGGCCTGCTGTTCTTCTCAAGCTGCTCCAACGCGGGCCCCCTTGGACTAGGGGAAGCTTCTAGCAGTTTCTCACAGAAGCCACCCCTGTCCACCCATGCTACTAAAACCCTGTTTTGAAAACTCAATACAGACATACCAAGTCCAATCTTCACATTAAAAATGAGCTAATATTGTGCTTTCAAGATCACCTCTGCACCTTCCTCTCACCTTGTCCCACCTTCGCCCAATAGGGTGCTGACGAACTAACCGTACAGCAAACACTGTGCCATCAGTTATTAAGGACAGCAACTAAATAAATAAAAGAATAAAAGGATAAAATACAAGTATGCAAAATGCTTGTACTAGAGTATTGCTCCTGGTGATGTCAAGATGCTGGTCCTCAAAGGGCCCTGAAGAATAAGCCACATTTTTGGCATCCCCTGAGCTGTTTGTCAAAGCAGAGAACATCGATATTTTCTTACAACTAAGATGACCCTGAATTATGATCAGTACATTCTGTGGAGTAGTTTTCTCCAAAGTTTTAACATACAGAGTCCATACTTAGTTGTGGAATTGCATTCAATTATCAGGACAGGACATAAAAGAAATGTCCTAAAGGAAAGCTTTCTGCAAAACATCTTCAAGATAAAAATTAGCAGTTTTGCCACATAAGCAAATAGTTTCGCAATGGAAAGCACAGTTATGTCTGTGATATCTTCTACAGCACACGATGCACCGCAGCACCAACTCTGGTTGAAAACGGCTGTAATGTCTTAAGCAGCTTCATATTTACCTCATTTCCCCGCTCGGTTCTGCTGACATAATCAAAGTCTCAAATCACAAAAGCAGTCAAGTAAGTCGACATTTTCAGCGAAGTGTTAAATGTGGTAACAGCCCACAGGCTTCCGTTTTCAACCTTCATTTCAGATACATCTAGAAAAAATATCAAAGCAATGTTCAAACCATTGCTCTTCCATAACAAATAAAGAATCTTGTGTTTCCTGCATGTTTTCCTACACCTCTCTTCAATGTGATGTATTTCTGCACTACCTGCATTTGTTTGTGGTAGAAGGCAAGCAGCCAGGCTTGTTGCTACTGCCACGTACCAGTCGTGACCTTCCATGTAGATACCAAAAATCCACTTTTGAGCTCCTTAACTGGAAGGTTTTCAAACTGAGTCCATTCTAGGATGTGGGCAAACTGTGGACAATTTGTCTCAGGCTGCATATTGCTAAAATCTATGATCTTATTGTGCTTTATTGAGAGTCAAATCTAAGTCATGCCTGCCCAAGAATTAAGAAATACTTAATCAGATACCTTCCTTCTAAATAAAAGAGATAGGAATAAGACTGTCAGGGGAAGAAAATGCTTTAAGCGATTCTCATGGAGATCCATTCTATTATAATTGCTGTTACTTAGCAAATGCAGATCTCATCAAACTCCTTCTCTAAAGGTTGAAAATTATTTAAGTGAAAAATAAAGATTCATGGCACTGAACCGCAGAAAAAAAGTATTAAGAAGTAGACAAGTGATCCAGCAGATTTCTGTAGGAATCCTGATTTACAGAATTTGTTGGGAAATGTGTACCCCACATGCATCCCACAGGAGATCCCAGCAAGGGACAGGAGGAATCCCTCCAGAGCCTTACAGTCCTCTCTCTTATTTTGCACATACACAGGAGGCTATAGTGTCTCTGCTCTGTAAAACAATTTTTTTAATGTATGTTGTAAATATGTCTTAAAATTGACCCAGAATGAAAGGAATCCCTTAATCCCACAGTTACAGGCTCTGCATTCCAGGGAAGCCATTTTGGTCCAATCAGCTCTCAGACACACTGATTAAGCAGTGAAAGCCAAGAATCAAACACTATGCAGCCTCCAGCAACCAGAGGAAAGCACATCACCACTGACAACACAATGGAATTATTGCTATCAGAGACATTAATTATGAATATCTGCCTCAAAATATTTAGGTTCATAAGCACAGATTATCTGTGCATTTTCAAGGCATTAACACACAGACAAGAGAACACTTCCCTATTGGATGATATAGTCTATTCTGATAAATTACACCCTTTTAAAAAGTAACGTAGGGGGAAAAAGAAACCCTAAGTCTACTTGCTGTTTACCTACCAATAGCAGGCATATTGGAAAGAGCTACATAGCTTGGGTCATGGACAATTCTGGTATTAAATGTGGCCTTCATGGCAGGTTCATCAAAACATGGGTAAACTCTCCTGGCGTATGTTGGTTCAAGCTGGGAGGCAACCAACACACTGTATTAAAAATACAAGTAAGATTAATCCAGCATGCTACAGGTCATCAAAATCAATAGATAGTTCATTAAAACACTAAATCAGAAAAATCAAGAAGTGAACCACATAGATATGCAGATTTGGTCATTATTTAAAGCCACAATGAAACCATCGCACGCAACAGACAGTTGAGTTTGGATGCTTCTAGAGAAAAACAGTCTGTTTAAATTAGGTCTCTTTTTTATTATCCTCACAAAAGTGATACAATTCCCAACTTTAACTTCACAATTAGGATCTCTCGGTCCACCTGCTCCTCCCTCTAATGCATGCATTCTTATTTTAAAAGTACATATTAATAAAAATTGTGATAACGCTTAGGTAAAAGTGTCTATATGCACTTACACACTTCTGTTAAATCACATAGAGAAGAAACACAGTAAAAGCAGCAACAGTGCTGGACCACTGTACCAGCAAGCTCAAGAAAATACTCAAGAAGATCATTTTCTTCTTTATGCTATGGAGCTTTACCTCACTTGGAAGAGATCTCTGTGACACACTATGAATGATGCAGTCCTCCTGCTTGAACCAACTCAACTTTGGTCCAGGGCGATGCTCAGCAAACAGACCTCACCAAAGTTAATGCTTTGGTGTGAGGCTGGAGCAAGAAATAAGCCCCAAACCCCTCAAAAAAACAGGTTTGGCTGGAGACTGAGCCAAAACTACATTAACAGCATAAAACCTGACTACAAATCAAACACTTTACACTATAAATATCTGCATACATTAGGGTCAGTTGAGCTCTCCCTCCATAGCAGCTGGATGCATGATGATGGTCTCCCCAAGAGTAGGGATGCCTCTGAAGGTTACCCCTCTGAGGGATCTCTTACCTGGAACCAGACATTGATGGGTTGGTAGGTGATAGTTTTTGCATGCATGTAACATGTAAGATACTTACAGTAAGCTTATGCAGTAATCTTTATATCCAATAATAATTTTAAGTGTAGTCAATAGTAGAGTACTGACCACCAATCCATCTGTAGTTACTAAATATTTTACATACCTAAACACAGTGAATAGAGCTCAATAAACTAAGAACTACTTCAGATCTGTCTGAGTGATCTCTGACTCTCTGGCTAGAATCAAAAGACAAATCACTGTGTCTCATAGCCAACATTTCAAAGAAGAGCTGTACATCTGGGCTGTTCATGTAAAGGCACCTTTACCAGGAATTAACAACGATTTGCATGCAGTAGTTCTGAAGCTCCATACCTGGCAGCCAAGTAGGAGCCAGCAGCTGGGCAAAAAAGACTGTCATAATCTCTTGTTTCAGTGAACTCAAAGTTATCACAAGGCTAACATTGTTCAGCTGTAGTTGACATGTTCCCTAACAATATATTCACAGCAGGTTCACAAAGTCTTACACTTAGCTCAGATATATCCTAAATGAGCCAGAAGCCATCAGGACACCATCCATACATTAAGTAATGAGTCAGATCTGCCCCACACAGTGGAGTAATAAGACAGATCTACCCCACAAGCACAGCCTGACTGCACCTGATTGTGATCTATAACACTGAGCCATGTCTGAAACCTAACAATCATGTTTTATTATTCCTTTTTCTTGGTACTTGAAATGAATGGATTAGCTTCCCACTGCTATGTACATTACCTCACAGAAGACACATTGTTTTGTGTGCAATTTGGCCCAAAGAATAGAGTCATACCCTCCTGGGTTAAAAGCACTGTAATCTTAAAACATGTACCTTTTGTGTTTAACAGTCATAGCTGATGCTGTACCGTAACTCACCTTATGACCTCTAAAAGAAACCACGTTGAACATATGTTGATGCACGCTGACTGTTGTTATCACTACATCTATTTTGAAGTGAGGAATGGGAAGAGAGAGAGAGCAGCACAGTGTATTTAACATCTTGCCTGCCAGTGCAGGGAAGTTTTCTGTATGGACCTGAGTCTCTGCTGCCCTCTGAATGCAGCTGGAGCTTCATCTGAGACAGAAGTAGCACCTCCTCTCCTCCTCTATCCTGTCCAATACCAGAAAGTGACTTAAACTTCTGCCAGGGTTGCACAGGAACAGCAAAAGTGACAGATCACTTCTTCGAGGTAATGAATAACTGAACATCTCCTTCTTCCCATGCAGCGAAGGACGCTTTGGCACTTTCAGCTGTGCAATCAACCACAGCTTGGTTCGAGGAAACACTGAGCAACCCAGTAACTGAAAATTCCCCTGCACCAGAGCAACTACCGACTGCCTCAGAAGACTCTGTAGCAGCAGGAACTGATGCAGACACTTAGCAAATGTGCCCAGAGGAAATTAGTGTTCGACAATACTAAAGAGCATAATATTGGGCAAAAGCATCATTACAAAAAAAATATGACAGATTCAATGTTATTTTTCAGCAGGTCTCCAAATAAAAAAGAAAAATGGGAATGTTTTATGCATGTTACACAAATACATGGCGTTTCAAACACACAGTATCTCATATCTTTTGCTAGAATGAGTCATTCTTGGGGGTTTTTTTTCTGTGATTTTTTTTAAGGCAAAGTATTAGTATGAACTGAATTACTAGCAATTTTTTTCACAGTGCAATATTATCACAAACCAAATTACCCAAAAGGAAATTAATTTCTAAAAAAACCCCTAACATTGCTTAAGAAGACAAATAAATTATTTTCTTAAGCCTACAGTTTTGTATATAGATTTCATTTGCTTTTCTCCTAAGCACCACATAATGCCTCCTTCCTCTAGTAAAACAAAATCAAAGTCATAATACCTTTACATAATGAGAAATAAATATTTAACAGGACTTTTTAGACTAAATATTTGACAATTCATACTACACAGGTTCTTTTTTTCCAGTTAATGTCTAAGAAGAAGAAAAAGAAAATGAGGAATGCATCCTACATAACACATGAATGCCCAGTGGATGCTGTTTCACTTGGTCAAAACCCAGCATAATTGCAGAAGAAATGTTTTATGTTGATGAAAAAAAGGTTTTTCTTCTAAAAATGCTCTCTCACTATAATAATGTTATTTGTAATATTGATGGGTATTTGTGTTAACATCTTTTATACCTGATTTCTTCAACTTTAAAAATACATAAGAATTAAACTGTAAAACAAACCCTGAAGTGGCTCAAAGTAAGGGATGTCCTGCAAGAAGGACATTGAGGGGCTGGAGGATGTCCAGAGAAGGGCGATGAGGCTGGTGAAGGGCCTGGGGAAAAAGTCTTACGAGATGTGCCTGAGGGACCTGGGATTGTTTATCTTGGAGAAGAGGAGGCTGAGGAGAGCCCTCATTCCTGTCTACAACTGCCTGAAAGGAGGTTGTGATGAGGTGAGTGTTGGTCTCTTCTCCCAAGTGACAGGTGACAGGACAAGGGGAAATGGCCTCAAGTTGCACCAGGGAAGGTTCAAACTGGAGATCAGGAGAAATTTCTTAACGGTTCTCAGGCACTTGCAGAGGCTGCCCAAGGAGGTGGTGGAGTCACCACCCTGGAGGTGTTTCAAAGGTGAGTAGATGGGTTTCTCAGGGACATGGTTTAGCAAGTGGACAGGTACGGTTGGACTCGATCTCACTCGTGATTCTATGACTCTATGATTTTTACAGTAAGTAGAATCCCATTCTGTGCAGTAGCTGTGCTGAACACCCAGTCCCTTTTTCAGGTGAGCAGTGCTCAATGCTATCATGCAGCCCAAGAAAACAGAAAACCTGTTACCTGCTCTGATTTCTGCCCCATGCCTTTAATGGTCTTACCCACAGACGTATAGAAAACAGAATCAAGAAGAACTCCAGACCCCCAGGCACTATTAACTGTACTGATGCTGCTCTAATCCTCTTTGCCATCATTCTTTTGAACGTTGCAGAAGCAACGGATGGAAATCATCACAAATATTTTCTTCAAATACATTTTGGGATGCTTCTAATGGCAGCCCTGCCCCACCAAACAGAAGCTTCAGAGGACATTTGCAGAACGACCACCAAGCAAGATTCTCAAGACAATTTTAAAACACTGATGTCAACAGTGACATACAGCCTGAATTTAAAGGTACATTCCACGACGTTCCTCAAATTGTCAACAATACTAAAAACACAGGCACTCATCAATGATCAAACTGATAACAAACAATTTCTATGTTGGAAATTAAGCAAAGTTTGGGCTTTGGTTTCTTCTGCTTTCCACAGAGGTGAGGTTAGCACTTCTGAAAACTGCTGTCTCTGAGAACAACTTTCGCACACCACCTTGCCAGCGTGTTCTGGCTTCAACTTGGAAGAGTACTTTGTGTCAACTAACTAATTTTGCCAACTTGCCAAGAGCAATGTGGATATCTGACCAAGAAAAAAGCCAGCACCCAAAGCCCAGACGGAACAAACATTTCAGGGACTTTTCTTCTCCCTAGGGTCCAGCTGTCTACTGAAAGCTCACCCTTCTGTGCTTAAAGGCTTCTGAAATGAGAGGTCTCTAATTGTTCCACAAGCACAAACTGCAAAACTCACGAAGACCTGTATTGCGTGTAAGAAATTAAGGAGTCTGCGTGACAGTAGATAAATGGCACATCTGCTGTTAGAGCTCGTGGTTTAAGTGATAAAGAGAAGTCTATGCAGGAACCAAGACCCTGAAGGTCTACAATATTCAAAGAAAAGTAACTTTACGAGGGCTACAAGACAGTCTGCTGGAGACAGTGATTTCCTTACAGAATAGTAACAGGCTTTGTACTGACAGCTGAAGGGCACTGAATGTTTTTACATCGCTCCACATGAATATAATCTATTAGAATCCAACTTTTTCCATAATTAACAGCTTGATAGACCTTACAGACTGCATCCCACAAAACACACCTCCTCCTACAAAAAAGAGGAATAAAGATATAGTTGCATACTGTTGATTCAGAGAAAGCCTCTTTTAGAGCAGGAAAGGGATGTAAAATCCATTCAAGAATAATAGGAATGTGGGCAGGAACAAGTAAAAAAACCAATACATTTTACTTGCAATCAGTGGATTTCCTTTGATTTATTTCAGTGACTGAACACCACTGGCATCTCTTTAACCAGATTGCAGTCTGTCATTTCTTTAATGCTTCACGAGGAGCTAAGAATGAAACGGAACAATTGTTAGAAATCCTTTAAATAACTGGAACTATACATGTCATTTTAATGATTTTTAAACACTTTTCTGATTTTAAACTGGGGGAGCACAGCTGACAATAGCTCTTTTTCCTGATCCTCCAAATTTTATTTTTGAATAAAATAACCCCGTAGTCTAATTCTGTGTTTCTTAGGTACGACTTGATCAATACAGCATCAGAAAGGACAGTGACACAATACTAAGTAATTAAATGCTTGATGCTCTCCTACTTGCCTGGATTTTTTAAAAAATATCTAAATTAAGCAGTGTCCTAGGTTTTCCTTAACTCAAAAGTTGCACAAATAATCCTGTGAATTGCAATCAGTGAATGAAGAAATAGCAACTGAAGAAAACCAAGATACATTTGCTAAAAGTACTTATAACCATAGTGCATTTTTCTCTAAGGCTAACCAACTTATCTCCTTTTTCTTAAAAAAAGAAAGTATGCGGAAATTAAATTTTCCAGATGCAGCAGACAATGGTCTGTATCACTAAGGATCTACACATGAACCAGCAGCTGACAATTTGGCCCAAAGAATAGAGTCATTAGCCTCCTGGGTTAAAAGCACTGTAATCTTAAAACATGTACCTTTTGTGTTTAAGAGTCATAGCTGATGCTGTACCTGCTTGAACCAGAAGTCTATGAGCTGCTGGCAGTGGAGTCATTGACAGGCTGGCAGCCAAGAACACTTGAATTTTAACTCTAGTTTTCCTTGTGCTGATCCTCAGCAATTCCTAGACTCATCGAACGGTAAGGTTGGAAGAGACCTCCGACTGATGACGTTCCGCAGCGCCGCGCGGTGTCATTGGCCGGAGGGCGGTATCTCAGCCAATGGGGGCTCGAGGGGCGGGGCAGGGGCCGCGAGAGGCGGGCCGAAGGGAGGCGAGGTACGCGGAGCTCGGGGCGCGCAGCGGAGCGGCGCGGTGGGGCCGGAACGGGCGGTGGGGTTGCTGCTGGGGGTCCTGGGGGTGGCGGCGGTGGTGAGCGGTGAGCGGGTACCGGCCCCCCCTGCACCGGGAACCCTCATGAACCCCCGTTTTTAGGCTCGGGGTTCTCCCCTGCACCCCTTTTCGAGGTGGATGCCCCCCGCACCGGGCTCCCCCCTTCAACCCCTCTTTTGGCACCAGGACTCCCTTTACATCCTCTTCCTGAGGACTCCCCCTGCAATCCCTCTTTGGGCTCCAGGACCCTCCTGCACCCCCTTTTAGATCACCGAGACCCCCCCCGCATCCCGTCTTTGAGCACCGGGACTCCCCCCGCCTTTTTGGGCACTGGGACACCCCTACTGCCCTGCGGCCCCATTCCTGGGCAACAGGACCCCCTTGCCCCCTTCTTTGGGTTCTGGGACCCTCCCTGCACCCGCTGTCCTGGAACCTTCCCTGCACTCTCTTGTTGGGCACCGACAACCCTGCTCCCCCTTTTTGTGCACTGAGCCCCCTCTGGACCCCCTTTCCATGACACCAAGGACCTTCCTGAGCCTCCATTCCTGATCATCCTTGGTCACCAACCCACTGGAACCCCCTTTCCCAGACACTGGGGACCTTCAAGGAGCTCCATTTCTGACCATCCCAATTACCCTACTCACTAGATCCCTCTTTCCTTGCCTCTGGGGACCCTCCTGAACCCCCATTCCCAGTCATCCCGGTTCGCCCCCACACTGGACCCATCCTTTTCTTGACTTGAGGGCCCCCGTTGACCCCCATTCTTGGCCATCCCATGTTCTGCACCCATTGGACCCCCATTTCCTTGACTCCAAGGACCCCCTGAACCCCTCTTCCTTGGAGCCAGGTCCTTCTCCCAGACCCAGAGTTCTCCCCCGATGTCCCCCCACCGCTCCCATCCCACCCTAGCTCGTTCTCCATCGCAGCCATCACCCCTTGTGTCCCCACAGGTCCCCACTCCCTGCGCTACTTCTATATTGGGGTGACCAAGGCCAGCCTGGGGGTCCCTGAGTTTGTGGCCGTGGGGTGCGTGGATGGGAACCCTATCATGCACTACAACAGCGACACCAGGAAGACGGTGCCCGAGATGGACTGGATGGCGGCCAACCTGGAGCAGGACTACTGGGACACCGTGACCCAGATATTACAGGGCACCCAGGAGATAAATCGTGTGAACCTGGACACCCTGCGCCAATGCTACCAAGCAGAGTGGGGGTGAGGTCGAGTTGGGGGGTTCCATGGGGCTGGGTTGGGGGTTCCGTGGGCCTGGAGAGTTCCCAGCAGCTCCCCAAGGTCCTGCCCAGCTTGTGCCAACCCATCTCTTCCTGGTGGTGTTGTGCAAGGACCACCAGCCCAAGGGGGTCCCAGTTGCCAAACTGCAGCCCCACAGCACATGGTAACCCCTTGTCCCACATCTTGAGGGTCTTGTGGTCACCCCATCCCAGCTCCTCAGCATGTAGAGACCCAGTCCCACGTCTAGGGAGGATTTTGGTCAGCCCATTCCACCCCACAGTGCATGAGGTCCCTTGTCCCACATCCTGGGGGGCTTCTGGTGACTTCATCTCGGCCCCTTAGTGTGTAGGGTCCCGTGTCCCACATGTAGGGGGACTTGTGAATGTCCCATCCCAGAGCTGGGGGGCTTCTGGTCACCTCCTCCCTTCTCCTTGTTGCCTTTCATGGCATTTGTTACTCCAGCCCAGCTCCCGGAGTGCCGTGGGGATGGGAGCAGGGGGTCTTCATCATGGCTTTACGGTGCTGTAGACCTCAGGAGGGCAATGCCAGGGGGTCCGTGTCCCACTGAAGGTCCAGGGCTGGAGCAGCCCCATCTCTTAGGTTGTGTTTCAGGGGTTGACACGATTCAGAGGATGTACGGCTGTGAACTCCTGGAGGACACCACCACCAAGGGTGCCCTTGCTTTGCAGGCAATTATCACAACAATATTAGAATAAAAAAAAACCATCTGGGGGATATTTTTTTTTCCCCCCAGCTGAGATTTTTTTCCCCAGTCCCAGCCGGTCTGCGAGGTGATATTCATCACCAGGGTTTGGGTGTAGCCCGTACCCGGGGCCGGGGTTTTTGTAGGCAG
>JAUMJL010002055.1:0-92141 GCA_033558185.1 Dromococcyx pavoninus | reverse complement strand
GTTCCTCAATCCATTTTGGGGTTCCTCAATCCATTTTTTGTCTCCTCAGCCCATTTTGGGGTTCCTCAGCTCATTTGTGCATTCCTCAAAACATTTTTGGGTTTTTCAATTCCATTTTTGGGTTCCTCAATCCATTTTTGGGTTCCTCAGCCGATTTTCGGTTTTCTCAATCCGTCTTTGGGATCTTCAGCCCATTTTGAGTTCCTCAAAGCATTTTTTGGGTTCCTGAGCCCATTTTGGGGTTCCTGAGCCCATTTGGGGGTTTCTCAGCCAATTTTTGGTTCCTCAATTCATTTTTGGGTTCCTCAATCTATTTTTAGGTTGCTCAATCCGGGTTTTGGTCCCTCGGTCCATTTTTTGGGTTCCTCAATCCATTTTTTGGTCTCTCAGGAGATTTTTGGTTTCCTCAATCCATTCTTCGGTTCCTCAATACATTTTTGGGTTCCTCAATCGATTTTTTTTGGTCCTTCAATCCATTTTTGGGTTCCCCAATCCATTTTTTGGTCTCTCAGCCCATTTTTGGGTTTCTCAATCCATTTTTGGGTTCCTCAATCCATTTTTGGTTTCCTTAATCCATTTATTGCACCCTCAATCCAGTTTTGGGTTCCTCAGCCCTTTTTTTTCGGTTCCTCAGCCCATTTTTTAGTTCCTCAATCCATTCTTGGTTCCTCAATACATTTTTTGTCCCTTAATCCATTTTTTGTTTCCTCAATCCATTTTTTTGGTTCCTCAATCCTTTTTTTGGTCCTCAATCCACTTTTGTGTTCTTCATCCCATTTTTCGGTTCCTTTTCCGATTTTGGTTTACTGAAACCATTTTTGGGTTCCTCAATCCATTGTTTGGTCCCCTTAATCTACTTTTGAGTTCTACAGTCCATTTTTCGGTTCCTCAATCTATTTTGGAGTTCCTCAAACCATTTTTGGGTCCCTCAATCCATTTTGGGCTTCTTCAGCGCATTTCGGGGTTTCCTCAGACCATTTTTTGCGTTCCTGAATCTATTTTTTGGTCCCTCTATCCTTTTTCGGTTTCCTCAATCCATTCTTGGATTCCTCAATCCATTTTTAGGTTCATCAATCTGGTTTTTGGGTTCCTCAATCTTTTTTTGGTTCCCTCAGCCCATTTTCGGTTCCCTCAGCCCATTTTGTGTTTCTCGGATATTTTTGAGTTCCTCAGAACATTTTTGGGTTCCTCAATCTATTTTGGCGTTCCTCAATCCATTTCTGGTTCCCTCAGCCCATTTTTGGGTCCCTCAGTCCATTTTTGGGTTCCTCAGACCATGTTTGGGTTCCTCAAAACATTTTTGGATTCTCAATCCATTTTTAATTACCTCAATCAATTTTTTGATTCCTCAATCCATTTCTTGGTACTTCAATCCATTTTTGGGTTCCTCAATCCATTTCTGGGATCCTCAGAACATTTTTGGGTTCCTCAATCCATTTTTACGTTCCTCAATCCATTTTTTGATTCCTCAATCCATTTGTGAGTTCCTCAATCCATTTTTGGCTTCTTTAGCCCATTTTTGGGTTTCTAAACCCATTTTGGGGTTCCTAAATCCATTTTTTGATTCCTCAGTCAATTTTTGAGTTTCTCAATCCATTTTTGGTTTCTTTGGCCCATTTTTGGGTTTCTCCACCCATTTCTGGGTTGCTCAATCTGTTTTTTTGTCTCGCAATCCATTTTTTGATCCCTCAGCTCATTTTTGGGTCCCTATATCTTTTTTGGGGTTCCTCAGTCAATTTTGGTGTCCCTCAGCCCATTTTTGGGTTCTTCAATCCATTTTTGGTTCCCTCAGACCATTTTTTGGGTCGCTCAGCTCATTTTTGGGTTCCTCAGCTCAGTTTTGGGTTCCTCAGCCCATTTTTGGTTTCCTCAGAACATTTTGGTGTTGCTCAACTCATTTTTGGGTTCCTCAATCCAATTTTTGGACCCTCAATCCATTTTTGCTTTCCTCAGCCCATTTTTGGGTTCCTCAGTCCTTTTTTGGGTCTCTAAATCCATTTTTGGGTCTCTCAATCCATTTTTGGGTTCCTCAATCCTTTTTTCGGTTCCTCAATCCATTCTTGGGTTCCTCTTTCCATTTTTAGGTTCATCAATCTGGTTTTGGGTTCCTCAATCCATTTTTGGTTCCCTCAGCCCATTTTTGGTTCCCTCTGCCCATTATTGTGTTTCTCAGAACATTTTTGGGTTCCTCAATTTATTTTGGCGTTCCTCAATCCATTTTTGATTCCCTCAGTCCATTTTTGGGTTCCTGAATCGATTTTTTGGTCTCTCAGGATATTTTTGGTTTCCTCAATCCATTCTTCGGTTCCTCAATATATTTTGAGTTCCTCAATCCTTTTTTTGGTTTCTCAATCCATTCTTGGGTTCCTCAATCCATTTTTTGGTCCTTGAATCCATTTTTCGTTTCCTCAATCCATTTTTGGGTTCCTCAATCCTTTTTTTGGTCCCTCAATCTACTTTTAGGTTCTTCAGCCCATTTTTCGGTTCCATAATCCGCTTTTGGTTTACTGAAACCATTTTTGGGTTCCTCAATCCAATTTTTGGTCCCTTAATCTATTTTTGGTTCTACAGCCCATTTTTCGGTTCCTCGTTCTATTTCTGGGGTTCCTCAAACCATTTTTGGGTCCCTCAATCCATTTTGGGCCTCCTCAGCCCATTTTTGGGTTCCTGAATCTATTTTTTGGTCCCTCTATACTTTTTTGGGTTCCCAATCCATTTTTGGGTTCCTCAATCCTTTTTTGGGTTCCTCAATCCATTCTTGGGTTCCTCAATCCATTTCTGGTTCCCTCAGCCCATTTTTGTGTTTCTCAGAATTTTTTTAGGTTCCTCAAAACAATTTAGGGTTCCTCAGCCAATTTTTGGTTCCCTGAGGCCATTTTTTGGGTCGCCCAGCCCACTTTTGGGTTCCTCAGCCCATTTTTGGATTCCTCAGCCCATTTTTGATTCCTTCAGCCCATTTTTGTGTTTCTCAGAATATTTTTGGGTTCCTCAAAACATTTTTGGGTTCCTCAATCTATTTTGGCATTCCTCAATCCATTTTGGCGTTCCTCAACCCATTTTTGGTTCCCTCAGCCCATTTTTGGGTCCCTCAGTCCATTTTTGGGTTCCTCAATCCATTTTTGGGTCCCTCAGTCCATTTTTGGGTTCCTCAGACCATGTTTGGGTTCCTCAAAACATTTTTGGGTTCCTCAATCCATTTTTAAGTACCTCAATCAATTTTTTGATTCCTCAATCCATTTCTTGGTACTTCAATCCATTTTTGGGTTCCTCAATCCATTTCTGGGATCCTCAGAACATTTTTGGGTTCCTCCATCCATTTTTAAGTTCCTCAATCCATTTTTTGATTCCTCAATCCATTTTTTGGTCCTTCAATACATTTTTGGTTTCCTCAATCCATTTTTCGGGACTTCGGCCCATTTTTGGGTTCTTCAATCCATTTTTAAGTTCCTCAATCCATTTTTTGATTCCTCAATCCATTTTTTGGTCCTTCAATACATTTTTGGTTTCCTCAATCCATTTTTCGGGACTTCGGCCCATTTTTGGGTTCTTCAATCCATTTTTTGGTCCATGAATCCATTTTTTGTTTCTTCAATCTCTTTTTTGGTCCCTCAATCCTTCTTTGGGTTCCTCAAACTATTTTTTGGTCCCTCAATCCACTTTTGGGTTCTTCAGCCCATTTTTGGGTTCCTCAATCCGTTTTTGGTTTACTGAATCCATTTTTGGGTTCCTCAATCCATTTTTGGGTCCCTTAAACCTTTTTTGGGTTTCGCAGCCCATTTTTCGGTTCCTCAGTCTATTCTGTGGTACCTCAAACCATTTTTGGTTCCTCAATTCATTTTTGCGTTCCTGAATTCAATTTTTGTGTTCCTCAATTCATTTTTGGGTCCTTCAAAACATTTTTGTTCTCCTCAATCCATTTTTCGGGCCTTCAGCCCATTTTTGGGTTTTTAATACCATGTTTTGCTCCATGAATCCATATTTTTTTTGTTTCTTCAATCTATTTTTTAGTCCCTCAATGCATCTTTGGATTCCTCAATCCATTTTTCGGTTCCTCAGACCACTTTTGGGTTGCTCAGCCCATTTTTGGGACGCTCAGCCCATTTTTGGTTTCCTCAGAACATTTATTTGTTGCTCAATCCATTTTTGGGTTCCTCAATCCAATTTTTGGACCCTCAATCCATTTTTGGTTACCTCAATCCATTTTAGGGTTCCTCAATCTTCTTTTGGTCCCTCAATCCATTTTTGGGTTCTTCAGCCCATTTTTGGATTCCTGAACCTATTTTTGGGCTCCTGAATCTTTTTTTTGGACCCTGAATCCATTTTCGGGTTCCTCAATTCATTTTTGTGTCCCTCAGTCCATTTTTGGGTTCCTCAATCCATTTTTGTGTTCCTCAATCCATTTTTGTGTTCCTCAATCCATTTTGTGGACCCTCAACCCATTTTTTGGACCCTCAATCCATTTTTAGGTCCTCAGCCCTCTTTTTTGGTTCCTTAGCCCATTTTTGGATTTCTCAATCCATTTTTTGATTCCTCAAACCATTTTTTAGACCCTCAATCCATTTTTTGGTCCCCAGCTCATTTTTGGGTCCCTATCCCTTTTTTTAGGTTCCTCAGCCCATTTTTGGGTTCTTCAATCTATTTTTTGGTCCCTCAATCCTTCATTGGGTTCCTCAATCTATTTTTTGGTCCCTCGATCCACTTTTGGGTTCCTCAGCCCATTTTTGGGTTCCTGAATCTGTTTTTTGGTCCTTCTATCCTTTTTTGGGTTCCCAATCCATTTTTGGGTTCCTCAATCCTTTTTTGGGTTCCTCAATCCATTCTTGGGTTCCTCTTTCCATTTTTAGGTTCATCAATCTGGTTTTGGGTTCCTCAATCCATTTTTGGTTCCCTCAGCCCATTTTTGGTTCCCTCTGCCCATTATTGTGTTTCTCAGAACATTTTTGGGTTCCTCAATTTATTTTGGCGTTCCTCAATCCATTTTTGATTCCCTCAGTCCATTTTTGGGTTCCTGAATCGATTTTTTGGTCTCTCAGGATATTTTTGGTTTCCTCAATCCATTCTTCGGTTCCTCAATATATTTTGAGTTCCTCAATCCTTTTTTTGGTTTCTCAATCCATTCTTGGGTTCCTCAATCCATTTTTTGGTCCATGAATCCATTTTTCGTTTCCTCAATCCATTTTTGGGTTCCTCAATCCATTTTTGGTTCCCTCAGATTGTTTTATGGGTCTCCCAGCCCATTTTTGGGTTCCTCAATCCATTTTTGGGTCCCTCAGATTGTTTTATGGGTCTCCCAGCCCATTTTTGGGTTCCTCAGCCCATTTTTGGTTTCCTCAGAACATTTTTGTGTTGTTCAATCCATTTTTGGGTTTCTCAATTTAATTTTTGGACCCTCAATCCATTTTTTGTTTCCTCAATCCTTTTTTCGGTCTCTCAATCCATTTTTGGGTTCCTCAATCTTCTTTTGGTCCCTCAATCCATTTATGGGTTCGTCAGCCCACTTTTGGATTCCTGGATCTATTGTTGGGTTCCTGAATCCTCTTTTTGTCCCTGAATCCATTTTTGGGTTACTCAATCCATTTTTGGGTTCCTCAATCCATTTTTGGTTTCCTCAATCCCTTTTTGGTTTCCTCAATCCATTTTTTGGACCCTCAATCCATTTTTGGTTCCTCAGCCATTTTTTCGGTTCCTCAGTCCATTTTTTAGTTCCTCAATCCATTTTTGGGTTCCTCAATCCATTTTTTAGACCCTCAACCCATTTTTTGGTCCCCAGCCCATTTTTGGGTCCCTATGCCTTTTTTGGGGTTTCTCAGCCTATTTTTGGGTCCCTCAGTCCATTTTTGGGTTCCTCAATCCATTTTGGGGTTCCTAAATCCATTTTCGGGTTCCTGAATTCATTTTTGCGTTCCTGAATTCAATTTTTGTGTTCCTCAATCCATTTTTGGTTCCTTCAATCCATTTTTTGTTTCCTCAATCCATTTTTTGGTCCTTCAATCCATTTTTGGGTTCCTCAGCCAAGTTTTGTATTCCTCAATCCATTTTTTGGTTCCTCAGCCTATTTTTGGGTTCCTCAGCACATTTTGGGGTTCCTCAATCTATTTTTAGGTTGCTCAATCCGGGTTTTGGTCCCTCGGTCCATTTTTGGGTTCCTCAATCCATTTTTTGGTCTCTCAGGAGATTTTTGGTTTCCTCAATCCATTCTTCGGTTCCTCAATACATTTTTGGGTTCCTCAATCGATTTTTTTGGTCCTTCAATCCATTTTTGGGTTCCCCAATCCATTTTTTGGTCTCTCAGCCCATTTTTGGGTTTCTCAATCCATTTTTGGGTTCCTCAATCCATTTTTGGGTTCCTCAATCTTCTTTTGGTCCCTCAATCCATTTTTGGGTTCTTCAGCCCATTTTTGGATTCCTGAACCTATTTTTGGGCTCCTGAATCTTTTTTTTGGACCCTGAATCCATTTTCGGGTTCCTCAATTCATTTTTGTGTCCCTCAGTCCATTTTTGGGTTCCTCAATCCATTTTTGTGTTCCTCAATCCATTTTTGTGTTCCTCAATCCATTTTGTGGACCCTCAACCCATTTTTTGGACCCTCAATCCATTTTTAGGTCCTCAGCCCTCTTTTTTGGTTCCTTAGCCCATTTTTGGATTTCTCAATCCATTTTTTGATTCCTCAAACCATTTTTTAGACCCTCAATCCATTTTTTGGTCCCCAGCTCATTTTTGGGTCCCTATCCCTTTTTTTAGGTTCCTCAGCCCATTTTTGGGTTCTTCAATCTATTTTTTGGTCCCTCAATCCTTCATTGGGTTCCTCAATCTATTTTTTGGTCCCTCGATCCACTTTTGGGTTCCTCAGCCCATTTTTGGGTTCCTGAATCTGTTTTTTGGTCCTTCTATCCTTTTTTGGGTTCCCAATCCATTTTTGGGTTCCTCAATCCTTTTTTGGGTTCCTCAATCCATTCTTGGGTTCCTCTTTCCATTTTTAGGTTCATCAATCTGGTTTTGGGTTCCTCAATCCATTTTTGGTTCCCTCAGCCCATTTTTGGTTCCCTCTGCCCATTATTGTGTTTCTCAGAACATTTTTGGGTTCCTCAATTTATTTTGGCGTTCCTCAATCCATTTTTGATTCCCTCAGTCCATTTTTGGGTTCCTGAATCGATTTTTTGGTCTCTCAGGATATTTTTGGTTTCCTCAATCCATTCTTCGGTTCCTCAATATATTTTGAGTTCCTCAATCCTTTTTTTGGTTTCTCAATCCATTCTTGGGTTCCTCAATCCATTTTTTGGTCCTTGAATCCATTTTTCGTTTCCTCAATCCATTTTTGGGTTCCTCAATCCATTTTTGGTTCCCTCAGATTGTTTTATGGGTCTCCCAGCCCATTTTTGGGTTCCTCAATCCATTTTTGGGTCCCTCAGATTGTTTTATGGGTCTCCCAGCCCATTTTTGGGTTCCTCAGCCCATTTTTGGTTTCCTCAGAACATTTTTGTGTTGTTCAATCCATTTTTGGGTTTCTCAATTTAATTTTTGGACCCTCAATCCATTTTTTGTTTCCTCAATCCTTTTTTCGGTCTCTCAATCCATTTTTGGGTTCCTCAATCTTCTTTTGGTCCCTCAATCCATTTATGGGTTCGTCAGCCCACTTTTGGATTCCTGGATCTATTGTTGGGTTCCTGAATCCTCTTTTTGTCCCTGAATCCATTTTTGGGTTACTCAATCCATTTTTGGGTTCCTCAATCCATTTTTGGTTTCCTCAATCCCTTTTTGGTTTCCTCAATCCATTTTTTGGACCCTCAATCCATTTTTGGTTCCTCAGCCATTTTTTCGGTTCCTCAGTCCATTTTTTAGTTCCTCAATCCATTTTTGGGTTCCTCAATCCATTTTTTAGACCCTCAACCCATTTTTTGGTCCCCAGCCCATTTTTGGGTCCCTATGCCTTTTTTGGGGTTTCTCAGCCTATTTTTGGGTCCCTCAGTCCATTTTTGGGTTCCTCAATCCATTTTGGGGTTCCTAAATCCATTTTCGGGTTCCTGAATTCATTTTTGCGTTCCTGAATTCAATTTTTGTGTTCCTCAATCCATTTTTGGTTCCTTCAATCCATTTTTTGTTTCCTCAATCCATTTTTTGGTCCTTCAATCCATTTTTGGGTTCCTCAGCCAAGTTTTGTATTCCTCAATCCATTTTTTGGTTCCTCAGCCTATTTTTGGGTTCCTCAGCACATTTTGGGGTTCCTCAATCTATTTTTAGGTTGCTCAATCCGGGTTTTGGTCCCTCGGTCCATTTTTGGGTTCCTCAATCCATTTTTTGGTCTCTCAGGAGATTTTTGGTTTCCTCAATCCATTCTTCGGTTCCTCAATACATTTTTGGGTTCCTCAATCGATTTTTTTGGTCCTTCAATCCATTTTTGGGTTCCCCAATCCATTTTTTGGTCTCTCAGCCCATTTTTGGGTTTCTCAATCCATTTTTGGGTTCCTCAATCCATTTTTGGTTTCCTCAATCCATTTATTGCACCCTCAATCCAGTTTTGGGTTCCTCAGCCCTTTTTTTTCGGTTCCTCAGCCCATTTTTTAGTTCCTCAATCCATTCTTGGGTTCCTCAATCCATTTTTTGTCCCTTAATCCATTTTTTGTTTCCTCAATCCATTTTTTTGGGTTCCTCAATCCTTTTTTTGGTCCCTCAATCCACTTTTGTGTTCTTCATCCCATTTTTCGGTTCCTTTTCCGATTTTGGTTTACTGAAACCATTTTTGGGTTCCTCAATCCATTGTTTGGTCCCTTAATCTACTTTTGAGTTCTACAGTCCATTTTTCGGTTCCTCAATCTATTTTGGAGTTCCTCAAACCATTTTTGGGTCCCTCAATCCATTTTGGGCTTCTTCAGCGCATTTCGGGGTTCCTCAGACCATTTTTTGCGTTCCTGAATCTATTTTTTGGTCCCTCTATCCTTTTTCGGTTTCCTCAATCCATTCTTGGATTCCTCAATCCATTTTTAGGTTCATCAATCTGGTTTTGGGTTCCTCAATCTTTTTTTGGTTCCCTCAGCCCATTTTCGGTTCCCTCAGCCCATTTTTGTGTTTCTCGGAATATTTTTGAGTTCCTCAGAACATTTTTGGGTTCCTCAATCTATTTTGGCGTTCCTCAATCCATTTCTGGTTCCCTCAGCCCATTTTTGGGTCCCTCAGTCCATTTTTGGGTTCCTCAAAACATTTTTGGGTTCCTCAAAACATTTTTGGGTTCCTCAATCCATTTTTAAGTACCTCAATCAATTTTTTGATTCCTCAATCCATTTCTTGGTACTTCAATCCATTTTTGGGTTCCTCAATCCATTTCTGGGATCCTCAGAACATTTTTGGGTTCCTCAATCCATTTTTACGTTCCTCAATCCATTTTTTGATTCCTCAATCCATTTGTGAGTTCCTCAATCCATTTTTGGCTTCTTTAGCCCATTTTTGGGTTTCTCAACCCATTTTGGGGTTCCTAAATCCATTTTTTGATTCCTCAGTCAATTTTTGAGTTTCTCAATCCATTTTTGGTTTCTTTGGCCCATTTTTGGGTTTCTCCACCCATTTCTGGGTTGCTCAATCTGTTTTTTTGTCCCGCAATCCATTTTTTGATCCCTCAGCTCATTTTTGGGTCCCTATATCTTTTTTGGGGTTCCTCAGTCAATTTTGGTGTCCCTCAGCCCATTTTTGGGTTCTTCAATCCATTTTTGGTTCCCTCAGACCATTTTTTGGGTCGCTCAGCTCATTTTTGGGTTCCTCAGCTCATTTTTGGGTTCCTCAGCCCATTTTTGGTTTCCTCAGAACATTTTGGTGTTGCTCAATTCATTTTTGGGTTCCTCAATCCAATCTTTGGACCCTCAATCCATTTTTGCGTTCCTCAGCCCATTTTTGGGTTCCTCAGTCCTTTTTTGGGTTCCTCAATCCATTCTTGGGTTCCTCTTTCCATTTTTAGGTTCATCAATCTGGTTTTGGGTTCCTCAATCCATTTTTGGTTCCCTCAGCCCATTTTTGGTTCCCTCTGCCCATTATTGTGTTTCTCAGAACATTTTTGGGTTCCTCAATTTATTTTGGCGTTCCTCAATCCATTTTTGATTCCCTCAGTCCATTTTTGGGTTCCTGAATCGATTTTTTGGTCTCTCAGGATATTTTTGGTTTCCTCAATCCATTCTTCGGTTCCTCAATATATTTTGAGTTCCTCAATCCTTTTTTTGGTTTCTCAATCCATTCTTGGGTTCCTCAATCCATTTTTTGGTCCTTGAATCCATTTTTCATTTCCTCAATCCATTTTTGGGTTCCTCAATCCTTTTTTTGGTCCCTCAATCTACTTTTAGGTTCTTCAGCCCATTTTTCGGTTCCATAATCCGCTTTTGGTTTACTGAAACCATTTTTGGGTTCCTCAATCCAATTTTTGGTCCCTTAATCTATTTTTGGTTCTACAGCCCATTTTTCGGTTCCTCGTTCTATTTTGGGGTTCCTCAAACCATTTTTGGGTCCCTCAATCCATTTTGGGCCTCCTCAGCCCATTTTTGGGTTCCTGAATCTATTTTTTGGTCCCTCTATCCTTTTTTGGGTTCCCAATCCATTTTTGGGTTCCTCAATCCTTTTTTGGGTTCCTCAATCCATTCTTGGGTTCCTCAATCCATTTCTGGTTCCCTCAGCCCATTTTTGTGTTTCTCAGAATTTTTTTAGGTTCCTCAAAACAATTTTGGGTTCCTCAGCCAATTTTTGGTTCCCTGAGGCCATTTTTTGGGTCGCCCAGCCCACTTTTGGGTTCCTCAGCCCATTTTTGGATTCCTCAGCCCATTTTTGATTCCTTCAGCCCATTTTTGTGTTTCTCAGAATATTTTTGGGTTCCTCAAAACATTTTTGGGTTCCTCAATCTATTTTGGCATTCCTCAATCCATTTTGGCGTTCCTCAACCCATTTTTGGTTCCCTCAGCCCATTTTTGGGTCCCTCAGTCCATTTTTGGGTTCCTCAATCCATTTTTGGGTTCCTCAGAACATTTTTGGGTTCCTCAATCCATTTTTAAGTTCCTCAATCCATTTTTTGATTCCTCAATCCATTTTTTGGTCCTTCAATACATTTTTGGTTTCCTCAATCCATTTTTCGGGACTTCGGCCCATTTTTGGGTTCTTCAATCCATTTTTTGGTCCATGAATCCATTTTTTGTTTCTTCAATCTCTTTTTTGGTCCCTCAATCCTTCTTTGGGTTCCTCAAACTATTTTTTGGTCCCTCAATCCACTTTTGGGTTCTTCAGCCCATTTTTGGGTTCCTCAATCCGTTTTTGGTTTACTGAATCCATTTTTGGGTTCCTCAATCCATTTTTGGGTCCCTTAAACCTTTTTTGGGTTTCGCAGCCCATTTTTCGGTTCCTCAGTCTATTCTGTGGTACCTCAAACCATTTTTGGTTCCTCAATTCATTTTTGCGTTCCTGAATTCAATTTTTGTGTTCCTCAATTCATTTTTGGGTCCTTCAAAACATTTTTGTTCTCCTCAATCCATTTTTCGGGCCTTCAGCCCATTTTTGGGTTTTTAATACCATGTTTTGCTCCATGAATCCATATTTTTTTTGTTTCTTCAATCTATTTTTTAGTCCCTCAATGCATCTTTGGATTCCTCAATCCATTTTTCGGTTCCTCAGACCACTTTTGGGTTGCTCAGCCCATTTTTGGGACGCTCAGCCCATTTTTGGTTTCCTCAGAACATTTTTTTGTTGCTCAATCCATTTTTGGGTTCCTCAATCCAATTTTTGGACCCTCAATCCATTTTTGGTTACCTCAATCCATTTTAGGGTTCCTCAATCTTCTTTTGGTCCCTCAATCCATTTTTGGGTTCTTCAGCCCATTTTTGGATTCCTGAACCTATTTTTGGGCTCCTGAATCTTTTTTTTGGACCCTGAATCCATTTTCGGGTTCCTCAATTCATTTTTGTGTCCCTCAGTCCATTTTTGGGTTCCTCAATCCATTTTTGTGTTCCTCAATCCATTTTTGTGTTCCTCAATCCATTTTGTGGACCCTCAACCCATTTTTTGGACCCTCAATCCATTTTTAGGTCCTCAGCCCTCTTTTTTGGTTCCTTAGCCCATTTTTGGATTTCTCAATCCATTTTTTGATTCCTCAAACCATTTTTTAGACCCTCAATCCATTTTTTGGTCCCCAGCTCATTTTTGGGTCCCTATCCCTTTTTTTAGGTTCCTCAGCCCATTTTTGGGTTCTTCAATCTATTTTTTGGTCCCTCAATCCTTCATTGGGTTCCTCAATCTATTTTTTGGTCCCTCGATCCACTTTTGGGTTCCTCAGCCCATTTTTGGGTTCCTGAATCTGTTTTTTGGTCCTTCTATCCTTTTTTGGGTTCCCAATCCATTTTTGGGTTCCTCAATCCTTTTTTGGGTTCCTCAATCCATTCTTGGGTTCCTCTTTCCATTTTTAGGTTCATCAATCTGGTTTTGGGTTCCTCAATCCATTTTTGGTTCCCTCAGCCCATTTTTGGTTCCCTCTGCCCATTATTGTGTTTCTCAGAACATTTTTGGGTTCCTCAATTTATTTTGGCGTTCCTCAATCCATTTTTGATTCCCTCAGTCCATTTTTGGGTTCCTGAATCGATTTTTTGGTCTCTCAGGATATTTTTGGTTTCCTCAATCCATTCTTCGGTTCCTCAATATATTTTGAGTTCCTCAATCCTTTTTTTGGTTTCTCAATCCATTCTTGGGTTCCTCAATCCATTTTTTGGTCCTTGAATCCATTTTTCATTTCCTCAATCCATTTTTGGGTTCCTCAATCCTTTTTTTGGTCCCTCAATCTACTTTTAGGTTCTTCAGCCCATTTTTCGGTTCCATAATCCGCTTTTGGTTTACTGAAACCATTTTTGGGTTCCTCAATCCAATTTTTGGTCCCTTAATCTATTTTTGGTTCTACAGCCCATTTTTCGGTTCCTCGTTCTATTTTGGGGTTCCTCAAACCATTTTTGGGTCCCTCAATCCATTTTGGGCCTCCTCAGCCCATTTTTGGGTTCCTGAATCTATTTTTTGGTCCCTCTATCCTTTTTTGGGTTCCCAATCCATTTTTGGGTTCCTCAATCCTTTTTTGGGTTCCTCAATCCATTCTTGGGTTCCTCAATCCATTTCTGGTTCCCTCAGCCCATTTTTGTGTTTCTCAGAATTTTTTTAGGTTCCTCAAAACAATTTTGGGTTCCTCAGCCAATTTTTGGTTCCCTGAGGCCATTTTTTGGGTCGCCCAGCCCACTTTTGGGTTCCTCAGCCCATTTTTGGATTCCTCAGCCCATTTTTGATTCCTTCAGCCCATTTTTGTGTTTCTCAGAATATTTTTGGGTTCCTCAAAACATTTTTGGGTTCCTCAATCTATTTTGGCATTCCTCAATCCATTTTGGCGTTCCTCAACCCATTTTTGGTTCCCTCAGCCCATTTTTGGGTCCCTCAGTCCATTTTTGGGTTCCTCAATCCATTTTTGGGTTCCTCAGAACATTTTTGGGTTCCTCAATCCATTTTTAAGTTCCTCAATCCATTTTTTGATTCCTCAATCCATTTTTTGGTCCTTCAATACATTTTTGGTTTCCTCAATCCATTTTTCGGGACTTCGGCCCATTTTTGGGTTCTTCAATCCATTTTTTGGTCCATGAATCCATTTTTTGTTTCTTCAATCTCTTTTTTGGTCCCTCAATCCTTCTTTGGGTTCCTCAAACTATTTTTTGGTCCCTCAATCCACTTTTGGGTTCTTCAGCCCATTTTTGGGTTCCTCAATCCGTTTTTGGTTTACTGAATCCATTTTTGGGTTCCTCAATCCATTTTTGGGTCCCTTAAACCTTTTTTGGGTTTCGCAGCCCATTTTTCGGTTCCTCAGTCTATTCTGTGGTACCTCAAACCATTTTTGGTTCCTCAATTCATTTTTGCGTTCCTGAATTCAATTTTTGTGTTCCTCAATTCATTTTTGGGTCCTTCAAAACATTTTTGTTCTCCTCAATCCATTTTTCGGGCCTTCAGCCCATTTTTGGGTTTTTAATACCATGTTTTGCTCCATGAATCCATATTTTTTTTGTTTCTTCAATCTATTTTTTAGTCCCTCAATGCATCTTTGGATTCCTCAATCCATTTTTCGGTTCCTCAGACCACTTTTGGGTTGCTCAGCCCATTTTTGGGACGCTCAGCCCATTTTTGGTTTCCTCAGAACATTTTTTTGTTGCTCAATCCATTTTTGGGTTCCTCAATCCAATTTTTGGACCCTCAATCCATTTTTGGTTACCTCAATCCATTTTAGGGTTCCTCAATCTTCTTTTGGTCCCTCAATCCATTTTTGGGTTCTTCAGCCCATTTTTGGATTCCTGAACCTATTTTTGGGCTCCTGAATCTTTTTTTTGGACCCTGAATCCATTTTCGGGTTCCTCAATTCATTTTTGTGTCCCTCAGTCCATTTTTGGGTTCCTCAATCCATTTTTGTGTTCCTCAATCCATTTTTGTGTTCCTCAATCCATTTTGTGGACCCTCAACCCATTTTTTGGACCCTCAATCCATTTTTAGGTCCTCAGCCCTCTTTTTTGGTTCCTTAGCCCATTTTTGGATTTCTCAATCCATTTTTTGATTCCTCAAACCATTTTTTAGACCCTCAATCCATTTTTTGGTCCCCAGCTCATTTTTGGGTCCCTATCCCTTTTTTTAGGTTCCTCAGCCCATTTTTGGGTTCTTCAATCTATTTTTTGGTCCCTCAATCCTTCATTGGGTTCCTCAATCTATTTTTTGGTCCCTCGATCCACTTTTGGGTTCCTCAGCCCATTTTTGGGTTCCTGAATCTGTTTTTTGGTCCTTCTATCCTTTTTTGGGTTCCCAATCCATTTTTGGGTTCCTCAATCCTTTTTTGGGTTCCTCAATCCATTCTTGGGTTCCTCTTTCCATTTTTAGGTTCATCAATCTGGTTTTGGGTTCCTCAATCCATTTTTGGTTCCCTCAGCCCATTTTTGGTTCCCTCTGCCCATTATTGTGTTTCTCAGAACATTTTTGGGTTCCTCAATTTATTTTGGCGTTCCTCAATCCATTTTTGATTCCCTCAGTCCATTTTTGGGTTCCTGAATCGATTTTTTGGTCTCTCAGGATATTTTTGGTTTCCTCAATCCATTCTTTGGTTCCTCAATATATTTTGAGTTCCTCAATCCTTTTTTTGGTTTCTCAATCCATTCTTGGGTTCCTCAATCCA
Organism: Dromococcyx pavoninus; assembly: GCA_033558185.1. NCBI lineage: Eukaryota > Metazoa > Chordata > Aves > Cuculiformes > Neomorphidae > Dromococcyx > Dromococcyx pavoninus. The sequence goes on along the minus strand of JAUMJL010002055.1, from coordinate 76,948 downwards.
TTTTTTGGTCCTTGAATCCATTTTTCATTTCCTCAATCCATTTTTGGGTTCCTCAATCCTTTTTTTGGTCCCTCAATCTACTTTTAGGTTCTTCAGCCCATTTTTCGGTTCCATAATCCGCTTTTGGTTTACTGAAACCATTTTTGGGTTCCTCAATCCAATTTTTGGTCCCTTAATCTATTTTTGGTTCTACAGCCCATTTTTCGGTTCCTCGTTCTATTTTGGGGTTCCTCAAACCATTTTTGGGTCCCTCAATCCATTTTGGGCCTCCTCAGCCCATTTTTGGGTTCCTGAATCTATTTTTTGGTCCCTCTATCCTTTTTTGGGTTCCCAATCCATTTTTGGGTTCCTCAATCCTTTTTTGGGTTCCTCAATCCATTCTTGGGTTCCTCAATCCATTTCTGGTTCCCTCAGCCCATTTTTGTGTTTCTCAGAATTTTTTTAGGTTCCTCAAAACAATTTTGGGTTCCTCAGCCAATTTTTGGTTCCCTGAGGCCATTTTTTGGGTCGCCCAGCCCACTTTTGGGTTCCTCAGCCCATTTTTGGATTCCTCAGCCCATTTTTGATTCCTTCAGCCCATTTTTGTGTTTCTCAGAATATTTTTGGGTTCCTCAAAACATTTTTGGGTTCCTCAATCTATTTTGGCATTCCTCAATCCATTTTGGCGTTCCTCAACCCATTTTTGGTTCCCTCAGCCCATTTTTGGGTCCCTCAGTCCATTTTTGGGTTCCTCAATCCATTTTTGGGTTCCTCAGAACATTTTTGGGTTCCTCAATCCATTTTTAAGTTCCTCAATCCATTTTTTGATTCCTCAATCCATTTTTTGGTCCTTCAATACATTTTTGGTTTCCTCAATCCATTTTTCGGGACTTCGGCCCATTTTTGGGTTCTTCAATCCATTTTTTGGTCCATGAATCCATTTTTTGTTTCTTCAATCTCTTTTTTGGTCCCTCAATCCTTCTTTGGGTTCCTCAAACTATTTTTTGGTCCCTCAATCCACTTTTGGGTTCTTCAGCCCATTTTTGGGTTCCTCAATCCGTTTTTGGTTTACTGAATCCATTTTTGGGTTCCTCAATCCATTTTTGGGTCCCTTAAACCTTTTTTGGGTTTCGCAGCCCATTTTTCGGTTCCTCAGTCTATTCTGTGGTACCTCAAACCATTTTTGGTTCCTCAATTCATTTTTGCGTTCCTGAATTCAATTTTTGTGTTCCTCAATTCATTTTTGGGTCCTTCAAAACATTTTTGTTCTCCTCAATCCATTTTTCGGGCCTTCAGCCCATTTTTGGGTTTTTAATACCATGTTTTGCTCCATGAATCCATATTTTTTTTGTTTCTTCAATCTATTTTTTAGTCCCTCAATGCATCTTTGGATTCCTCAATCCATTTTTCGGTTCCTCAGACCACTTTTGGGTTGCTCAGCCCATTTTTGGGACGCTCAGCCCATTTTTGGTTTCCTCAGAACATTTTTTTGTTGCTCAATCCATTTTTGGGTTCCTCAATCCAATTTTTGGACCCTCAATCCATTTTTGGTTACCTCAATCCATTTTAGGGTTCCTCAATCTTCTTTTGGTCCCTCAATCCATTTTTGGGTTCTTCAGCCCATTTTTGGATTCCTGAACCTATTTTTGGGCTCCTGAATCTTTTTTTTGGACCCTGAATCCATTTTCGGGTTCCTCAATTCATTTTTGTGTCCCTCAGTCCATTTTTGGGTTCCTCAATCCATTTTTGTGTTCCTCAATCCATTTTTGTGTTCCTCAATCCATTTTGTGGACCCTCAATCCATTTTTTGGACCCTCAATCCATTTTTAGGTCCTCAGCCCTCTTTTTTGGTTCCTTAGCCCATTTTTGGATTTCTCAATCCATTTTTTGATTCCTCAAACCATTTTTTAGACCCTCAATCCATTTTTTGGTCCCCAGCTCATTTTTGGGTCCCTATCCCTTTTTTTAGGTTCCTCAGCCCATTTTTGGGTTCTTCAATCTATTTTTTGGTCCCTCAATCCTTCATTGGGTTCCTCAATCTATTTTTTGGTCCCTCGATCCACTTTTGGGTTCCTCAGCCCATTTTTGGGTTCCTGAATCTGTTTTTTGGTCCTTCTATCCTTTTTTGGGTTCCCAATCCATTTTTGGGTTCCTCAATCCTTTTTTGGGTTCCTCAATCCATTCTTGGGTTCCTCTTTCCATTTTTAGGTTCATCAATCTGGTTTTGGGTTCCTCAATCCATTTTTGGTTCCCTCAGCCCATTTTTGGTTCCCTCTGCCCATTATTGTGTTTCTCAGAACATTTTTGGGTTCCTCAATTTATTTTGGCGTTCCTCAATCCATTTTTGATTCCCTCAGTCCATTTTTGGGTTCCTGAATCGATTTTTTGGTCTCTCAGGATATTTTTGGTTTCCTCAATCCATTCTTCGGTTCCTCAATATATTTTGAGTTCCTCAATCCTTTTTTTGGTTTCTCAATCCATTCTTGGGTTCCTCAATCCATTTTTTGGTCCTTGAATCCATTTTTCATTTCCTCAATCCATTTTTGGGTTCCTCAATCCTTTTTTTGGTCCCTCAATCTACTTTTAGGTTCTTCAGCCCATTTTTCGGTTCCATAATCCGCTTTTGGTTTACTGAAACCTTTTTTGGGTTCCTCAATCCAATTTTTGGTCCCTTAATCTATTTTTGGTTCTACAGCCCATTTTTCGGTTCCTCGTTCTATTTTGGGGTTCCTCAAACCATTTTTGGGTCCCTCAATCCATTTTGGGCCTCCTCAGCCCATTTTTGGGTTCCTGAATCTATTTTTTGGTCCCTCTATCCTTTTTTGGGTTCCCAATCCATTTTTGGGTTCCTCAATCCTTTTTTGGGTTCCTCAATCCATTCTTGGGTTCCTCAATCCATTTCTGGTTCCCTCAGCCCATTTTTGTGTTTCTCAGAATTTTTTTAGGTTCCTCAAAACAATTTAGGGTTCCTCAGCCAATTTTTGGTTCCCTGAGGCCATTTTTTGGGTCGCCCAGCCCACTTTTGGGTTCCTCAGCCCATTTTTGGATTCCTCAGCCCATTTTTGATTCCTTCAGCCCATTTTTGTGTTTCTCAGAATAGTTTTGGGTTCCTCAAAACATTTTTGGGTTCCTCAATCTATTTTGGCATTCCTCAATCCATTTTGGCGTTCCTCAACCCATTTTTGGTTCCCTCAGCCCATTTTTGGGTCCCTCAGTCCATTTTTGGGTTCCTCAATCCATTTTTGGGTTCCTCAGAACATTTTTGGGTTCCTCAATCCATTTTTAAGTTCCTCAATCCATTTTTTGATTCCTCAATCCATTTTTTGGTCCTTCAATACATTTTTGGTTTCCTCAATCCATTTTTCGGGACTTCGGCCCATTTTTGGGTTCTTCAATCCATTTTTTGGTCCATGAATCCATTTTTTGTTTCTTCAATCTCTTTTTTGGTCCCTCAATCCTTCTTTGGGTTCCTCAAACTATTTTTTGGTCCCTCAATCCACTTTTGGGTTCTTCAGCCCATTTTTGGGTTCCTCAATCCGTTTTTGGTTTACTGAATCCATTTTTGGGTTCCTCAATCCATTTTTGGGTCCCTTAAACCTTTTTTGGGTTTCGCAGCCCATTTTTCGGTTCCTCAGTCTATTCTGTGGTACCTCAAACCATTTTTGGTTCCTCAATTCATTTTTGCGTTCCTGAATTCAATTTTTGTGTTCCTCAATTCATTTTTGGGTCCTTCAAAACATTTTTGTTCTCCTCAATCCATTTTTCGGGCCTTCAGCCCATTTTTGGGTTTTTAATACCATGTTTTGCTCCATGAATCCATATTTTTTTTGTTTCTTCAATCTATTTTTTAGTCCCTCAATGCATCTTTGGATTCCTCAATCCATTTTTCGGTTCCTCAGACCACTTTTGGGTTGCTCAGCCCATTTTTGGGACGCTCAGCCCATTTTTGGTTTCCTCAGAACATTTTTTTGTTGCTCAATCCATTTTTGGGTTCCTCAATCCAATTTTTGGACCCTCAATCCATTTTTGGTTACCTCAATCCATTTTAGGGTTCCTCAATCTTCTTTTGGTCCCTCAATCCATTTTTGGGTTCTTCAGCCCATTTTTGGATTCCTGAACCTATTTTTGGGCTCCTGAATCTTTTTTTTGGACCCTGAATCCATTTTCGGGTTCCTCAATTCATTTTTGTGTCCCTCAGTCCATTTTTGGGTTCCTCAATCCATTTTTGTGTTCCTCAATCCATTTTTGTGTTCCTCAATCCATTTTTTGGACCCTCAACCCATTTTTTGGACCCTCAATCCATTTTTAGGTCCTCAGCCCTCTTTTTTGGTTCCTTAGCCCATTTTTGGATTTCTCAATCCATTTTTTGATTCCTCAAACCATTTTTTAGACCCTCAATCCATTTTTTGGTCCCCAGCTCATTTTTGGGTCCCTATCCCTTTTTTTAGGTTCCTCAGCCCATTTTTGGGTTCTTCAATCTATTTTTTGGTCCCTCAATCCTTCATTGGGTTCCTCAATCTATTTTTTGGTCCCTCGATCCACTTTTGGGTTCCTCAGCCCATTTTTGGGTTCCTGAATCTGTTTTTTGGTCCTTCTATCCTTTTTTGGGTTCCCAATCCATTTTTGGGTTCCTCAATCCTTTTTTGGGTTCCTCAATCCATTCTTGGGTTCCTCTTTCCATTTTTAGGTTCATCAATCTGGTTTTGGGTTCCTCAATCCATTTTTGGTTCCCTCAGCCCATTTTTGGTTCCCTCTGCCCATTATTGTGTTTCTCAGAACATTTTTGGGTTCCTCAATTTATTTTGGCGTTCCTCAATCCATTTTTGATTCCCTCAGTCCATTTTTGGGTTCCTGAATCGATTTTTTGGTCTCTCAGGATATTTTTGGTTTCCTCAATCCATTCTTCGGTTCCTCAATATATTTTGAGTTCCTCAATCCTTTTTTTGGTTTCTCAATCCATTCTTGGGTTCCTCAATCCATTTTTTGGTCCTTGAATCCATTTTTCGTTTCCTCAATCCATTTTTGGGTTCCTCAATCCATTTTTGGTTCCCTCAGATTGTTTTATGGGTCTCCCAGCCCATTTTTGGGTTCCTCAATCCCTTTTTGGTTCCCTCAGATTGTTTTATGGGTCTCCCAGCCCATTTTTGGGTTCCTCAGCCCATTTTTGGTTTCCTCAGAACATTTTTGTGTTGTTCAATCCATTTTTGGGTTTCTCAATTTAATTTTTGGACCCTCAATCCATTTTTTGTTTCCTCAATCCTTTTTTCGGTCTCTCAATCCATTTTTGGGTTCCTCAATCTTCTTTTGGTCCCTCAATCCATTTATGGGTTCGTCAGCCCACTTTTGGATTCCTGGATCTATTGTTGGGTTCCTGAATCCTCTTTTTGTCCCTGAATCCATTTTTGGGTTACTCAATCCATTTTTGGGTTCCTCAATCCATTTTTGGTTTCCTCAATCCCTTTTTGGTTTCCTCAATCCATTTTTTGGACCCTCAATCCATTTTTGGTTCCTCAGCCATTTTTTCGGTTCCTCAGTCCATTTTTTAGTTCCTCAATCCATTTTTGGGTTCCTCAATCCATTTTTTAGACCCTCAACCCATTTTTTGGTCCCCAGCCCATTTTTGGGTCCCTATGCCTTTTTTGGGGTTTCTCAGCCTATTTTTGGGTCCCTCAGTCCATTTTTGGGTTCCTCAATCCATTTTGGGGTTCCTAAATCCATTTTCGGGTTCCTGAATTCATTTTTGCGTTCCTGAATTCAATTTTTGTGTTCCTCAATCCATTTTTGGTTCCTTCAATCCATTTTTTGTTTCCTCAATCCATTTTTTGGTCCTTCAATCCATTTTTGGGTTCCTCAGCCAAGTTTTGTATTCCTCAATCCATTTTTTGGTTCCTCAGCCTATTTTTGGGTTCCTCAGCACATTTTGGGGTTCCTCAATCTATTTTTAGGGTGCTCAATCCGGGTTTTGGTCCCTCGGTCCATTTTTGGGTTCCTCAATCCATTTTTTGGTCTCTCAGGAGATTTTTGGTTTCCTCAATCCATTCTTCGGTTCCTCAATACATTTTTGGGTTCCTCAATCGATTTTTTTGGTCCTTCAATCCATTTTTGGGTTCCCCAATCCATTTTTTGGTCTCTCAGCCCATTTTTGGGTTTCTCAATCCATTTTTGGGTTCCTCAATCCATTTTTGGTTTCCTCAATCCATTTATTGCACCCTCAATCCAGTTTTGGGTTCCTCAGCCCTTTTTTTTCGGTTCCTCAGCCCATTTTTTAGTTCCTCAATCCATTCTTGGGTTCCTCAATACATTTTTTGTCCCTTAATCCATTTTTTGTTTCCTCAATCCATTTTTTTGGGTTCCTCAATCCTTTTTTTGGTCCCTCAATCCACTTTTGTGTTCTTCATCCCATTTTTCGGTTCCTTTTCCGATTTTGGTTTACTGAAACCATTTTTGGGTTCCTCAATCCATTGTTTGGTCCCTTAATCTACTTTTGAGTTCTACAGTCCATTTTTCAGTTCCTCAATCTATTTTGGAGTTCCTCAAACCATTTTTGGGTCCCTCAATCCATTTTGGGCTTCTTCAGCGCATTTCGGGGTTCCTCAGACCATTTTTTGCGTTCCTGAATCTATTTTTTGGTCCCTCTATCCTTTTTCGGTTTCCTCAATCCATTCTTGGATTCCTCAATCCATTTTTAGGTTCATCAATCTGGTTTTGGGTTCCTCAATCTTTTTTTGGTTCCCTCAGCCCATTTTCGGTTCCCTCAGCCCATTTTTGTGTTTCTCGGAATATTTTTGAGTTCCTCAGAACATTTTTGGGTTCCTCAATCTATTTTGGCGTTCCTCAATCCATTTCTGGTTCCCTCAGCCCATTTTTGGGTCCCTCAGTCCATTTTTGGGTTCCTCAGACCATGTTTGGGTTCCTCAAAACATTTTTGGGTTCCTCAATCCATTTTTAAGTACCTCAATCAATTTTTTGATTCCTCAATCCATTTCTTGGTACTTCAATCCATTTTTGGGTTCCTCAATCCATTTCTGGGATCCTCAGAACATTTTTGGGTTCCTCAATCCATTTTTACGTTCCTCAATCCATTTTTTGATTCCTCAATCCATTTGTGAGTTCCTCAATCCATTTTTGGCTTCTTTAGCCCATTTTTGGGTTTCTCAACCCATTTTGGGGTTCCTAAATCCATTTTTTGATTCCTCAGTCAATTTTTGAGTTTCTCAATCCATTTTTGGTTTCTTTGGCCCATTTTTGGGTTTCTCCACCCATTTCTGGGTTGCTCAATCTGTTTTTTTGTCCCGCAATCCATTTTTTGATCCCTCAGCTCATTTTTGGGTCCCTATATCTTTTTTGGGGTTCCTCAGTCAATTTTGGTGTCCCTCAGCCCATTTTTGGGTTCTTCAATCCATTTTTGGTTCCCTCAGACCATTTTTTGGGTCGCTCAGCTCATTTTTGGGTTCCTCAACTCAGTTTTGGGTTCCTCAGCCCATTTTTGGTTTCCTCAGAACATTTTGGTGTTGCTCAATTCATTTTTGGGTTCCTCAATCCAATTTTTGGACCCTCAATCCATTTTTGCGTTCCTCAGCCCATTTTTGGGTTCCTCAGTCCTTTTTTGGGTCTCTAAATCCATTTTTGGGTCTCTCAATCCATTTTTGGGTTCCTCAATCCTTTTTTGGGTTCCTCAATCCATTCTTGGGTTCCTCTTTCCATTTTTAGGTTCATCAATCTGGTTTTGGGTTCCTCAATCCATTTTTGGTTCCCTCAGCCCATTTTTGGTTCCCTCTGCCCATTATTGTGTTTCTCAGAACATTTTTGGGTTCCTCAATTTATTTTGGCGTTCCTCAATCCATTTTTGATTCCCTCAGTCCATTTTTGGGTTCCTGAATCGATTTTTTGGTCTCTCAGGATATTTTTGGTTTCCTCAATCCATTCTTCGGTTCCTCAATATATTTTGAGTTCCTCAATCCTTTTTTTGGTTTCTCAATCCATTCTTGGGTTCCTCAATCCATTTTTTGGTCCTTGAATCCATTTTTCATTTCCTCAATCCATTTTTGGGTTCCTCAATCCTTTTTTTGGTCCCTCAATCTACTTTTAGGTTCTTCAGCCCATTTTTCGGTTCCATAATCCGCTTTTGGTTTACTGAAACCATTTTTGGGTTCCTCAATCCAATTTTTGGTCCCTTAATCTATTTTTGGTTCTACAGCCCATTTTTCGGTTCCTCGTTCTATTTTGGGGTTCCTCAAACCATTTTTGGGTCCCTCAATCCATTTTGGGCCTCCTCAGCCCATTTTTGGGTTCCTGAATCTATTTTTTGGTCCCTCTATCCTTTTTTGGGTTCCCAATCCATTTTTGGGTTCCTCAATCCTTTTTTGGGTTCCTCAATCCATTCTTGGGTTCCTCAATCCATTTCTGGTTCCCTCAGCCCATTTTTGTGTTTCTCAGAATTTTTTTAGGTTCCTCAAAACAATTTAGGGTTCCTCAGCCAATTTTTGGTTCCCTGAGGCCATTTTTTGGGTCGCCCAGCCCACTTTTGGGTTCCTCAGCCCATTTTTGGATTCCTCAGCCCATTTTTGATTCCTTCAGCCCATTTTTGTGTTTCTCAGAATATTTTTGGGTTCCTCAAAACATTTTTGGGTTCCTCAATCTATTTTGGCATTCCTCAATCCATTTTGGCGTTCCTCAACCCATTTTTGGTTCCCTCAGCCCATTTTTGGGTCCCTCAGTCCATTTTTGGGTTCCTCAATCCATTTTTGGGTTCCTCAGAACATTTTTGGGTTCCTCAATCCATTTTTAAGTTCCTCAATCCATTTTTTGATTCCTCAATCCATTTTTTGGTCCTTCAATACATTTTTGGTTTCCTCAATCCATTTTTCGGGACTTCGGCCCATTTTTGGGTTCTTCAATCCATTTTTTGGTCCATGAATCCATTTTTTGTTTCTTCAATCTCTTTTTTGGTCCCTCAATCCTTCTTTGGGTTCCTCAAACTATTTTTTGGTCCCTCAATCCACTTTTGGGTTCTTCAGCCCATTTTTGGGTTCCTCAATCCGTTTTTGGTTTACTGAATCCATTTTTGGGTTCCTCAATCCATTTTTGGGTCCCTTAAACCTTTTTTGGGTTTCGCAGCCCATTTTTCGGTTCCTCAGTCTATTCTGTGGTACCTCAAACCATTTTTGGTTCCTCAATTCATTTTTGCGTTCCTGAATTCAATTTTTGTGTTCCTCAATTCATTTTTGGGTCCTTCAAAACATTTTTGTTCTCCTCAATCCATTTTTCGGGCCTTCAGCCCATTTTTGGGTTTTTAATACCATGTTTTGCTCCATGAATCCATATTTTTTTTGTTTCTTCAATCTATTTTTTAGTCCCTCAATGCATCTTTGGATTCCTCAATCCATTTTTCAGTTCCTCAGACCACTTTTGGGTTGCTCAGCCCATTTTTGGGACGCTCAGCCCATTTTTGGTTTCCTCAGAACATTTTTTTGTTGCTCAATCCATTTTTGGGTTCCTCAATCCAATTTTTGGACCCTCAATCCATTTTTGGTTACCTCAATCCATTTTAGGGTTCCTCAATCTTCTTTTGGTCCCTCAATCCATTTTTGGGTTCTTCAGCCCATTTTTGGATTCCTGAACCTATTTTTGGGCTCCTGAATCTTTTTTTTGGACCCTGAATCCATTTTCGGGTTCCTCAATTCATTTTTGTGTCCCTCAGTCCATTTTTGGGTTCCTCAATCCATTTTTGTGTTCCTCAATCCATTTTTGTGTTCCTCAATCCATTTTTTGGACCCTCAACCCATTTTTTGGACCCTCAATCCATTTTTAGGTCCTCAGCCCTCTTTTTTGGTTCCTTAGCCCATTTTTGGATTTCTCAATCCATTTTTTGATTCCTCAAACCATTTTTTAGACCCTCAATCCATTTTTTGGTCCCCAGCTCATTTTTGGGTCCCTATCCCTTTTTTTAGGTTCCTCAGCCCATTTTTGGGTTCCTGAATCTGTTTTTTGGTCCTTCTATCCTTTTTTGGGTTCCCAATCCATTTTTGGGTTCCTCAATCCTTTTTTGGGTTCCTCAATCCATTCTTGGGTTCCTCTTTCCATTTTTAGGTTCATCAATCTGGTTTAGGGTTCCTCAATCCATTTTTGGTTCCCTCAGCCCATTTTTGGTTCCCTCTGCCCATTATTGTGTTTCTCAGAACATTTTTGGGTTCCTCAATTTATTTTGGCGTTCCTCAATCCATTTTTGATTCCCTCAGTCCATTTTTGGGTTCCTGAATCGATTTTTTGGTCTCTCAGGATATTTTTGGTTTCCTCAATCCATTCTTCGGTTCCTCAATATATTTTGAGTTCCTCAATCCTTTTTTTGGTTTCTCAATCCATTCTTGGGTTCCTCAATCCATTTTTTGGTCCTTGAATCCATTTTTCGTTTCCTCAATCCATTTTTGGGTTCCTCAATCCATTTTTGGTTCCCTCAGATTGTTTTATGGGTCTCCCAGCCCATTTTTGGGTTCCTCAATCCATTTTTGGGTCCCTTAAACCTTTTTTGGGTTTCGCAGCCCATTTTTCGGTTCCTCAGTCTATTCTGTGGTACCTCAAACCATTTTTGGTTCCTCAATTCATTTTTGCGTTCCTGAATTCAATTTTTGTGTTCCTCAATTCATTTTTGGGTCCTTCAAAACATTTTTGTTCTCCTCAATCCATTTTTCGGGTCTTCAGCCCATTTTTGGGTTTTTAATACCATGTTTTGCTCCATGAATCCATATTTTTTTTGTTTCTTCAATCTATTTTTTAGTCCCTCAATGCATCTTTGGATTCCTCAATCCATTTTTCGGTTCCTCAGTCCACTTTTGGGTTGCTCAGCCCATTTTTGGGACGCTCAGCCCATTTTTGGTTTCCTCAGAACATTTTTTTGTTGCTCAATCCATTTTTGGGTTCCTCAATCCAATTTTTGGACCCTCAATCCATTTTTGGTTACCTCAATCCATTTTAGGGTTCCTCAATCTTCTTTTGGTCCCTCAATCCATTTTTGGGTTCTTCAGCCCATTTTTGGATTCCTGAACCTATTTTTGGGCTCCTGAATCTTTTTTTTGGACCCTGAATCCATTTTCGGGTTCCTCAATTCATTTTTGTGTCCCTCAGTCCATTTTTGGGTTCCTCAATCCATTTTTGTGTTCCTCAATCCATTTTTGTGTTCCTCAATCCATTTTTTGGACCCTCAACCCATTTTTTGGACCCTCAATCCATTTTTAGGTCCTCAGCCCTCTTTTTTGGTTCCTTAGCCCATTTTTGGATTTCTCAATCCATTTTTTGATTCCTCAAACCATTTTTTAGACCCTCAATCCATTTTTTGGTCCCCAGCTCATTTTTGGGTCCCTATCCCTTTTTTTAGGTTCCTCAGCCCATTTTTGGGTTCTTCAATCTATTTTTTGGTCCCTCAATCCTTCATTGGGTTCCTCAATCTATTTTTTGGTCCCTCGATCCACTTTTGGGTTCCTCAGCCCATTTTTGGGTTCCTGAATCTGTTTTTTGGTCCTTCTATCCTTTTTTGGGTTCCCAATCCATTTTTGGGTTCCTCAATCCTTTTTTGGGTTCCTCAATCCATTCTTGGGTTCCTCTTTCCATTTTTAGGTTCATCAATCTGGTTTTGGGTTCCTCAATCCATTTTTGGTTCCCTCAGCCCATTTTTGGTTCCCTCTGCCCATTATTGTGTTTCTCAGAACATTTTTGGGTTCCTCAATTTATTTTGGCGTTCCTCAATCCATTTTTGATTCCCTCAGTCCATTTTTGGGTTCCTGAATCGATTTTTTGGTCTCTCAGGATATTTTTGGTTTCCTCAATCCATTCTTCGGTTCCTCAATATATTTTGAGTTCCTCAATCCTTTTTTTGGTTTCTCAATCCATTCTTGGTTTCCTCAATCCATTTTTTGGTCCTTGAATCCATTTTTCGTTTCCTCAATCCATTTTTGGGTTCCTCAATCCCTTTTTGGTTCCCTCAGATTGTTTTATGGGTCTCCCAGCCCATTTTTGGGTTCCTCAGCCCATTTTTGGTTTCCTCAGAACATTTTTGTGTTGTTCAATCCATTTTTGGGTTTCTCAATTTAATTTTTGGACCCTCAATCCATTTTTTGTTTCCTCAATCCTTTTTTCGGTCTCTCAATCCATTTTTGGGTTCCTCAATCTTCTTTTGGTCCCTCAATCCATTTATGGGTTCGTCAGCCCACTTTTGGATTCCTGGATCTATTGTTGGGTTCCTGAATCCTCTTTTTGTCCCTGAATCCATTTTTGGGTTACTCAATCCATTTTTGGGTTCCTCAATCCATTTTTGGTTTCCTCAATCCCTTTTTGGTTTCCTCAATCCATTTTTTGGACCCTCAATCCATTTTTGGTTCCTCAGCCATTTTTTCGGTTCCTCAGTCCATTTTTTAGTTCCTCAATCCATTTTTGGGTTCCTCAATCCATTTTTTAGACCCTCAACCCATTTTTTGGTCCCCAGCCCATTTTTGGGTCCCTATGCCTTTTTTGGGGTTTCTCAGCCTATTTTTGGGTCCCTCAGTCCATTTTTGGGTTCCTCAATCCATTTTGGGGTTCCTAAATCCATTTTCGGGTTCCTGAATTCATTTTTGCGTTCCTGAATTCAATTTTTGTGTTCCTCAATCCATTTTTGGTTCCTTCAATCCATTTTTTGTTTCCTCAATCCATTTTTTGGTCCTTCAATCCATTTTTGGGTTCCTCAGCCAAGTTTTGTATTCCTCAATCCATTTTTTGGTTCCTCAGCCTATTTTTGGGTTCCTCAGCACATTTTGGGGTTCCTCAATCTATTTTTAGGGTGCTCAATCCGGGTTTTGGTCCCTCGGTCCATTTTTGGGTTCCTCAATCCATTTTTTGGTCTCTCAGGAGATTTTTGGTTTCCTCAATCCATTCTTCGGTTCCTCAATACATTTTTGGGTTCCTCAATCGATTTTTTTGGTCCTTCAATCCATTTTTGGGTTCCCCAATCCATTTTTTTGGTCTCTCAGCCCATTTTTGGGTTTCTCAATCCATTTTTGGGTTCCTCAATCCATTTTTGGTTTCCTCAATCCATTTATTGCACCCTCAATCCAGTTTTGGGTTCCTCAGCCCTTTTTTTTCGGTTCCTCAGCCCATTTTTTAGTTCCTCAATCCATTCTTGGGTTCCTCAATCCATTTTTTGTCCCTTAATCCATTTTTTGTTTCCTCAATCCATTTTTTTGGGTTCCTCAATCCTTTTTTTGGTCCCTCAATCCACTTTTGTGTTCTTCATCCCATTTTTCGGTTCCTTTTCCGATTTTGGTTTACTGAAACCATTTTTGGGTTCCTCAATCCATTGTTTGGTCCCTTAATCTACTTTTGAGTTCTACAGTCCATTTTTCGGTTCCTCAATCTATTTTGGAGTTCCTCAAACCATTTTTGGGTCCCTCAATCCATTTTGGGCTTCTTCAGCGCATTTCGGGGTTCCTCAGACCATTTTTTGCGTTCCTGAATCTATTTTTTGGTCCCTCTATCCTTTTTCGGTTTCCTCAATCCATTCTTGGATTCCTCAATCCATTTTTAGGTTCATCAATCTGGTTTTGGGTTCCTCAATCTTTTTTTGGTTCCCTCAGCCCATTTTCGGTTCCCTCAGCCCATTTTTGTGTTTCTCGGAATATTTTTGAGTTCCTCAGAACATTTTTGGGTTCCTCAATCTATTTTGGCGTTCCTCAATCCATTTCTGGTTCCCTCAGCCCATTTTTGGGTCCCTCAGTCCATTTTTGGGTTCCTCAGACCATGTTTGGGTTCCTCAAAACATTTTTGGGTTCCTCAATCCATTTTTAAGTACCTCAATCAATTTTTTGATTCCTCAATCCATTTCTTGGTACTTCAATCCATTTTTGGGTTCCTCAATCCATTTCTGGGATCCTCAGAACATTTTTGGGTTCCTCAATCCATTTTTAAGTTCCTCAATCCATTTTTTGATTCCTCAATCCATTTTTGGGTCCTTCAATACATTTTTGGTTTCCTCAATCCATTTTTTGGGACTTCAGCCCATTTTTGGGTTCTTCATTTCATTTTTTGGTCCATGAAACCATTTTTTGTTTCTTCAATCTATTTTTTGGTCCCTCAATCCTTCTTTGGGTTCCTCAATCCATTTTTTGGTCCCTCAATCCACTTTTGGTTCTTCAGCCCATTTTTCGGTTCCTCAATCCATTTTTGGTTTACTGAATCCATTTTTGGGTTCCTCAACCCATTTTTGGGTCCCTTAAACTATTTTCGGGTTCGGCAGCCCATTTTTCGGTTCCTCAATCTATTTTGGTGTTCCTCAAACCATTTTTGGTTCCTCAATTCATTTTTGCATTTCTGAATTCAATTTTTGTGTTCCTCAATCCATTTTTGGGTCCTTCAATACATTTTTGTTCTCCTCAATCCATTTTTCAGGCCTTCATCCTATTTTTGGGTTCTTAATACCATGTTTTGCTCCATGAATCCATTTTTTTGTTTCTTCAATCTTTTTTTTGGTCCCTCAATGCATCTTTGGATTCCTCAATCCATTTTTGGGTTCCTCAGACCACTTTTGGATCGCTCAGCCCATTTTTGGTTCCTCAGCCTATTTTTGGTTTCCTCAGAATATTTTTGTGTTACTCAATCCATTTTTGGGTTTCTCAATCCAATTTTTGGACCCTCAATCCATTTTTGGTTACCTCAATCCATTTTTGGGTTCCTCAATCCTTTTTTTGGTCTCTCAATCCATTTTTGGGTTCCTCAATCTTCTTTTGGTCCCTCAATCCACTTTTGGGTTCTTCAGCCCATTTTTGGATTCCTGGATCTATTTTTGGGTTCCTGAATCTTTTTTTTGGTGCCTGAATCCATTTTTGGTTTCCTCAAGTTATTTTTGTGTCCCTCAATCAATTTTTGGGTTCCTCAATCCATTTTTGGGTTCCTCAATCCATTTTTTTGGTTCCTGAGTCCATTTTTGGACCCTCAATCCATTTTTGGGTACCTGACTCCATTTTTGCGTTCCTCAACACTTTTTTGGGTCCCTCAATCCATTTTTGGGTTCTTCAGACTATTTTTTTGATTCCTCAATCCATTTTTGGGTTCCTCAATCCATTTTTGTGTTCCTCAATGCATTTTTGGTTTCCTCAATCCATTTTTTGGACCCTCAATCCATTTTTGGTTCCTCAGCCATTTTTTCGGTTCCTCAGCCCATTTTTTAGTTCCTCAATCCATTTTTGGGTTCCTCAATCCATTTTTTAGACCCTCAACCCATTTTTTGGTCCCCAGCCCATTTTGGGGTCCCTATGCCTTTTTTGGGGTTTCTCAGCCTATTTTTGGGTCCCTCAGTCCATTTTTGGGTTCCTCAATCCATTTTGGGGTTCCTAAATCCATTTTTGGGATCCTGAATTCATTTTTGCGTTCCTGAATTCAATTTTTGTGGTCCTCAATCCATTTTTGGTTCCTTCAATCCATTTTTTGTTTCCTCAATCCATTTTTTGGTCCTTCAATCCATTTTTGGGTCCCTCAGTCCATTTTTGGGTCCCTCAGTCCATTTTTGGGTTCCTCAATTCATTTTTGGGTTCCTCAGAACATTTTTGGGTTCCTCAATCCATTTTTAAGTTCCTCAATCCATTTTTTGATTCCTCAATCCATTTTTTGGTCCTTCAATACATTTTTGGTTTCCTCAATCCATTTTTCGGGACTTCGGCCCATTTTTGGGTTCTTCAATCCATTTTTTGGTCCATGAATCCATTTTTGTTTCTTCAATCTCTTTTTTGGTCCCTCAATCCTTCTTTGGGTTCCTCAAACTATTTTTTGGTCCCTCAATCCACTTTTGGGTTCTTCAGCCCATTTTTGGGTTCCTCAATCCATTTTTGGTTTACTGAATCCATTTTTGGGTTCCTCAATCCATTTTTGGGTCCCTTAAACCTTTTTTGGGTTTCGCAGCCCATTTTTCGGTTCCTCAGTCTATTCTGTGGTACCTCAAACCATTTTTGGTTCCTCAATTCATTTTTGCGTTCCTGAATTCAATTTTTGTGTTCCTCAATTCATTTTTGGGTCCTTCAAAACATTTTTGTTCTCCTCAATCCATTTTTCGGGCCTTCAGCCCATTTTTGGGTTTTTAATACCATGTTTTGCTCCATGAATCCATATTTTTTTTGTTTCTTCAATCTATTTTTTAGTCCCTCAATGCATCTTTGGATTCCTCAATCCATTTTTCGGTTCCTCAGACCACTTTTGGGTTGCTCAGCCCATTTTTGGGACGCTCAGCCCATTTTTGGTTTCCTCAGAACATTTTTTTGTTGCTCAATCCATTTTTGGGTTCCTCAATCCAATTTTTGGACCCTCAATCCATTTTTGGTTACCTCAATCCATTTTAGGGTTCCTCAATCTTCTTTTGGTCCCTCAATCCATTTTTGGGTTCTTCAGCCCATTTTTGGATTCCTGAACCTATTTTTGGGCTCCTGAATCTTTTTTTTGGACCCTGAATCCATTTTCGGGTTCCTCAATTCATTTTTGTGTCCCTCAGTCCATTTTTGGGTTCCTCAATCCATTTTTGTGTTCCTCAATCCATTTTTGTGTTCCTCAATCCATTTTTTGGACCCTCAACCCATTTTTTGGACCCTCAATCCATTTTTAGGTCCTCAGCCCTCTTTTTTGGTTCCTTAGCCCATTTTTGGATTTCTCAATCCATTTTTTGATTCCTCAAACCATTTTTTAGACCCTCAATCCATTTTTTGGTCCCCAGCTCATTTTTGGGTCCCTATTCCTTTTTTTAGGTTCCTCAGCCCATTTTTGGGTTCTTCAATCTATTTTTTGGTCCCTCAATCCTTCATTGGGTTCCTCAATCTATTTTTTGGTCCCTCGATCCACTTTTGGGTTCCTCAGCCCATTTTTGGGTTCCTGAATCTGTTTTTTGGTCCTTCTATCCTTTTTTGGGTTCCCAATCCATTTTTGGGTTCCTCAATCCTTTTTTGGGTTCCTCAATCCATTCTTGGGTTCCTCTTTCCATTTTTAGGTTCATCAATCTGGTTTTGGGTTACTCAATCCATTTTTGGTTCCCTCAGCCCATTTTTGGTTCCCTCTGCCCATTATTGTGTTTCTCAGAACATTTTTGGGTTCCTCAATTTATTTTGGCGTTCCTCAATCCATTTTTGATTCCCTCAGTCCATTTTTGGGTTCCTGAATCGATTTTTTGGTCTCTCAGGATATTTTTGGTTTCCTCAATCCATTCTTCGGTTCCTCAATATATTTTGAGTTCCTCAATCCTTTTTTTGGTTTCTCAATCCATTCTTGGGTTCCTCAATCCATTTTTTGGTCCTTGAATCCATTTTTCGTTTCCTCAATCCATTTTTGGGTTCCTCAATCCATTTTTGGTTCCCTCAGATTGTTTTATGGGTCTCCCAGCCCATTTTTGGGTTCCTCAATCCATTTTTGGGTCCCTTAAACCTTTTTTGGGTTTCGCAGCCCATTTTTCGGTTCCTCAGTCTATTCTGTGGTACCTCAAACCATTTTTGGTTCCTCAATTCATTTTTGCGTTCCTGAATTCAATTTTTGTGTTCCTCAATTCATTTTTGGGTCCTTCAAAACATTTTTGTTCTCCTCAATCCATTTTTCGGGCCTTCAGCCCATTTTTGGGTTTTTAATACCATGTTTTGCTCCATGAATCCATATTTTTTTTGTTTCTTCAATCTATTTTTTAGTCCCTCAATGCATCTTTGGATTCCTCAATCCATTTTTCGGTTCCTCAGACCACTTTTGGGTTGCTCAGACCATTTTTGGGACGCTCAGCCCATTTTTGGTTTCCTCAGAACATTTTTTTGTTGCTCAATCCATTTTTGGGTTCCTCAATCCAATTTTTGGACCCTCAATCCATTTTTGGTTACCTCAATCCATTTTAGGGTTCCTCAATCTTCTTTTGGTCCCTCAATCCATTTTTGGGTTCTTCAGCCCATTATTGGATTCCTGAACCTATTTTTGGGCTCCTGAATCTTTTTTTTGGACCCTGAATCCATTTTCGGGTTCCTCAATTCATTTTTGTGTCCCTCAGTCCATTTTTGGGTTCCTCAATCCATTTTTGTGTTCCTCAATCCATTTTTGTGTTCCTCAATCCATTTTTTGGACCCTCAACCCATTTTTTGGACCCTCAATCCATTTTTAGGTCCTCAGCCCTCTTTTTTGGTTCCTTAGCCCATTTTTGGATTTCTCAATCCATTTTTTGATTCCTCAAACCATTTTTTAGACCCTCAATCCATTTTTTGGTCCCCAGCTCATTTTTGGGTCCCTATCCCTTTTTTTAGGTTCCTCAGCCCATTTTTGGGTTCTTCAATCTATTTTTTGGTCCCTCAATCCTTCATTGGGTTCCTCAATCTATTTTTTGGTCCCTCGATCCACTTTTGGGTTCCTCAGCCCATTTTTGGGTTCCTGAATCTGTTTTTTGGTCCTTCTATCCTTTTTTGGGTTCCCAATCCATTTTTGGGTTCCTCAATCCTTTTTTGGGTTCCTCAATCCATTCTTGGGTTCCTCTTTCCATTTTTAGGTTCATCAATCTGGTTTTGGGTTACTCAATCCATTTTTGGTTCCCTCAGCCCATTTTTGGTTCCCTCTGCCCATTATTGTGTTTCTCAGAACATTTTTGGGTTCCTCAATTTATTTTGGCGTTCCTCAATCCATTTTTGATTCCCTCAGTCCATTTTTGGGTTCCTGAATCGATTTTTTGGTCTCTCAGGATATTTTTGGTTTCCTCAATCCATTCTTCGGTTCCTCAATATATTTTGAGTTCCTCAATCCTTTTTTTGGTTTCTCAATCCATTCTTGGGTTCCTCAATCCATTTTTTGGTCCTTGAATCCATTTTTCATTTCCTCAATCCATTTTTGGGTTCCTCAATCCTTTTTTTGGTCCCTCAATCTACTTTTAGGTTCTTCAGCCCATTTTTCGGTTCCATAATCCGCTTTTGGTTTACTGAAACCATTTTTGGGTTCCTCAATCCAATTTTTGGTCCCTTAATCTATTTTTGGTTCTACAGCCCATTTTGGGTTCCTCAATCCATTCTTGGGTTCCTCAATCCATTTCTGGTTCCCTCAGCCCATTTTTGTGTTTCTCAGAATTTTTTTAGGTTCCTCAAAACTATTTTGGGTTCCTCAGCCAATTTTTGGTTCCCTGAGGCCATTTTTTGGGTCGCCCAGCCCACTTTTGGGTTCCTCAGCCCATTATTGGATTCCTCAACCCATTTTTGGTTCCTTCAGCCCATTTTTGTGTTTCTCAGAATATTTTTGGGTTCCTCAAAACATTTTTTGGTTCCTCAATCTATTTTGGCATTCCTCAATCCATTTTGGCGTTCCTCAACCCATTTTTGGTTCCCTTAGCCCATTTTTGGGTTCCTCAATCCATTTTTGGGTTCCTCAGAACATTTTTGGGTTCCTCAATCCATTTTTAAGTTCCTCAATCCATTTGTGAGTTCCTCAATCCATTTTTGGCTTCTTAGCCCAGTTTTGGGTTTCTCAACCCATTTTGTGGTTCCTCAATTCATTTTTTGATTCCTCAGTCAATTTTTTAGTTTCTCAATCCATTTTTTGTTTCTTTAGCCCATTTTTGGGTTTCTCCACCCATTTCTGGGTTGCTCAATCCATTTTTTTGTCCCTCAATCCATTTTTTGATCCCTCAGTTCATTTTTGGGTCCCTATATCTTGTTTCGGGTTCCTCAGTCAATTTTGGTGTCCCTCGGTCCATTTTTGGGTTCCTGAGCCCATTTTTGAGTCCCTCAATCCATCTTTGGGTTCCTCACTCCATTCTTGGATTCCTCAATCCATTTTTGGGTCCCTCAGCCGTTTTTTGGGACCCTCAATCCTTTCTTGGTTCCCTTAATCTATTTTTGGGTTCCTCAATCCATTTTGGGTCCCTCAATCCAATTTTGGGTTCATCAATCCATTTGTTGTGTTCAGCAGTCCATTTTTGGTTTCCTCATCCATTTTTGTGTCCCTCAATCCATGTTTGGGTTCTTCACTCCATTCTTGGATTCCTCAATCCATTTTTAGGTTCCTCAATCTGGTCTTGGGTTCCTCAATCCATTTTTGGTTCCCTCAGCCCATTTCTGGTTTCCTCAGCCCATTTTTGTGTTTCTCAGAATATTTTTGGGTTCCTCAAAACATTTTTGGGTTCCTCAATCTATTTTGGCGTTCCTCAATGCATTTTGGCGTTCCTCAATCCATTTTTGGTTCCCTCAGCCCATTTTTGGGTCCCTCAGCCCATTTTTGGGTTCCTCAGACCATGTTTGGTTTCCTCAGAACATTTTTGGGTTCCTCAATCCATTTTTAAGTTCCTCAATCCATTTGTGAGTTCCTCAATCCATTTTTGGCTTCTTAGCCCAGTTTTGGGTTTCTCAACCCATTTTGGGGTTCCTCAATTCATTTTTTGATTCCTCAGTCAATTTTTTAGTTTCTCAATCCATTTTTTGTTTCTTTAGCCCATTTTTGGGTTTCTCCACCCATTTCTGGGTTGATCAATCCATTTTTTTGTCCCTCAATCCATTTTTTTGATCCCTCAGCTCATTTTTGGGTCCCTATATCTTGTTTCGGGTTCCTCAGTCAATTTTGGTGTCCCTCGGTCCATTTTTGGGTTCCTGAGCCCATTTTTGAGTCCCTCAATCCATCTTTGGGTTCCTCACTCCATTCTTGGATTCCTCAATCCATTTTTGGGTCCCTCAGCCGTTTTTTGGGACCCTCAATCCTTTCTTGGTTCCCTTAATCTATTTTTGGGTTCCTCAATCCATTTTGGGTCCCTCAATCCAATTTTGGGCTCAACAATCCATTTTTTGTGTTCAGCAGTCCATTTTTGGTTTCCTCATCCATTTTTGTGTCCCTCAATCCATGTTTGGGTTCTTCACTCCATTCTTGGATTCCTCAATCCATTTTTGGGTCCCTCAACCCATTTTTGGGTTCCTCGATCCATTTTTGGGTTCCTCGATCCCTTTTTGGATTCCTCGACCCTTTTTTCGGTTCCTCAATCCATTTTTGTGATCCTCAATCAGTTTTTGGATCCCTCAGCCCATTTTTGGTGCACTCTGCCCATTTTGGGGTTCCTGAGCCTATTTTTGGGTTCCTCATTCTATTTTTGGGTTCCTCAATCCGTTTTTGGTCCCTCAATCCATTTTTAGGTTCCTAAGTCCATTTTTGGGTCCCTCAATCTATTTTGGGCTTCCTCAATCCGTTTTTGGGTCCCTCAATCCATTTTTGGGTTCCTCCGTCCATTTTTGGGTTCCTCAGTCCATTTTTGGGTTCCTCAATTCGTTTTTGGCTATCTCAATCCATTTTTAGTTTCCTTAGCCCATTTTTGGGTTCCTCAATCCATTTTTGGGTCCCTTAAACCTTTTTTGGGTTTCGCAGCCCATTTTTCGGTTCCTCAGTCTATTCTGTGGTACCTCAAACCATTTTTGGTTCCTCAATTC
Organism: Dromococcyx pavoninus; assembly: GCA_033558185.1. Lineage (NCBI taxonomy): Eukaryota > Metazoa > Chordata > Aves > Cuculiformes > Neomorphidae > Dromococcyx > Dromococcyx pavoninus. Next base: position 55,553 of record JAUMJL010002055.1, on the reverse strand, counting down.
ATTTTTGCGTTCCTGAATTCAATTTTTGTGTTCCTCAATTCATTTTTGGGTCCTTCAAAACTTTTTTGTTCTCCTCAATCCATTTTTCGGGCCTTCAGCCCATTTTTGGGTTTTTAATACCATGTTTTGCTCCATGAATCCATATTTTTTTTGTTTCTTCAATCTATTTTTTAGTCCCTCAATGCATCTTTGGATTCCTCAATCCATTTTTCGGTTCCTCAGACCACTTTTGGGTTGCTCAGCCCATTTTTGGGACGCTCAGCCCATTTTTGGTTTCCTCAGAACATTTTTTTGTTGCTCAATCCATTTTTGGGTTCCTCAATCCAATTTTTGGACCCTCAATCCATTTTTGGTTACCTCAATCCATTTTTGGGTTCCTCAATCTTCTTTTGGTCCCTCAATCCATTTTTTGGTTCTTCAGCCCATTTTTGGATTCCTGAACCTATTTTTGGGCTCCTGAATCTTTTTTTTGGACCCCGAATCCATTTTCGGGTTCCTCAATTCATTTTTGTGTCCCTCAGTCCATTTTTGGGTTCCTCAATCCATTTTTGTGTTCCTCAATCCATTTTTGTGTTCCTCAATCCATTTTTTGGACCCTCAACCCATTTTTTGGACCCTCAATCCATTTTTAGGTCCTCAGCCCTCTTTTTTGGTTCCTTAGCCCATTTTTGGATTTCTCAATCCATTTTTTGATTCCTCAAACCATTTTTTAGACCCTCAATCCATTTTTTGGTCCCCAGCTCATTTTTGGGTCCCTATCCCTTTTTTTAGGTTCCTCAGCCCATTTTTGGGTCCCTCAGTCCATTTTTGTGTTCTTCAGACTATTTTTCGGTTCCTCAGTCCATTTTTGGGTTCCTCTATCCATTTTTGGTTCCTCAATCCATTTTTAGGTTCATCAATCTGGTTTTGGGTTCCTCAATCCTTTTTTGGTTCCCTCAGCCCATTTTTCTGTTTCTCGGAATATTTTTGAGTTCCTCAGAACATTTTTGGTTTCCTCAATCTCTTTTGGCGTTCCTCAATCCATTTCTGGTTCCCTCAGCCCATTTTTGGGTCCCTCAGTCCATTTTTGGGTTCCTCAGACCATGTTTTGTTTCCTCAGAACATTTTTGGGTTCCTCAATCCATTTTTGGGTTCCTCAATCCTTTTTTGGGTTTCTCAACCCATTTTGGGGTTCCTCAATCCATTTTTTGATTCCTCAGTCAATTTTTGAGTTTCTCAATCCATTTTTTGTTTCTTTAGCCCATTTTTGGGTTTCTCCACCCATTTCTGGGTTGCTCAATCCGTTTTTTTGTCCCTCAATCCATTTTTTGATCCCTCAGCCCATTTTTGGGTTCCTCAATCCTTTTTTTGGTCCCTCAATCTACATTTGGGTTCTTCAGTTCATTTTTCGGTTCCTCAATCCGCTTTTGGTTTACTGAAACCATTTTTGGGTTCCTCAATCCAATTTTGGTCCCTTCATCTATTTTGGGGTTCTACAGCCCATTTTAGGTTCCTCAGTCTATTTTGGGGTTCCTCAAACCATTTTTGGGTCCCTCAATCCATTTTGGGCTTCTTCAGCACATTTCGGGGTTCCTCCGACCATTTTTGGGTTCCTGAATCTATTTTTTGGTCCCTCTATCCTTTTTTGGGGTTCCCAATCCATTTTTGGGTTCCTCAATCCTTTTTTTGGTGACTCAATCCATTCTTGGGTTCCTCAATCCATTTTTAGGTTCCTCAATCTGGTCTTGGGTTCCTCAATCCATTTTTGGTTCCCTCAGCCCATTTCTGGTTTCCTCAGCCCATTTTTGTGTTTCTCAGAATATTTTTGGGTTCCTCAAAACATTTTTGGGTTCCTCAATCTATTTTGGCGTTCCTCAATCCATTTTGGCGTTCCTCAATCCATTTTTGGTTCCCTCAGCCCATTTTTGGGTCCCTCAGCCCATTTTTGGGTTCCTCAGACCATGTTTGGTTTCCTCAGAACATTTTTGGGTTCCTCAATCCATTTTTTGATTCCTCAATCCATTTGTGAGTTCCTCAATCCATTTTTGGCTTCTTAGCAAAGTTTTGGGTTTCTCAACCCATTTTGGGGTTCCTCAATTCATTTTTTGATTCCTCAGTCAATTTTTTAGTTTCTCAATCCATTTTTTGTTTCTTTAGCCCATTTTTGGGTTTCTCCACCCATTTCTGGGTTGCTCAATCCATTTTTTTGTCCCTCAATCCATTTTTTGATCCCTCAGCTCATTTTTGGGTCCCTATATCTTGTTTCGGGTTCCTCAGTCAATTTTGGTGTCCCTCGGTCCATTTTTGGGTTCCTGAGCCCATTTTTGAGTCCCTCAATCCATTTTTGGGTTCCTCAATCCATTTTTGGGTTCCTCAGAACATTTTTGGGTTCCTCAATCCATTTTTAAGTTCCTCAATCCATTTTTTGATTCCTCAATCCATTTTTTGGTCCTTCAATACATTTTTGGTTTCCTCAATCCATTTTTCGGGACTTCGGCCCATTTTTGGGTTCTTCAATCCATTTTTTGGTCCATGAATCCATTTTTTGTTTCTTCAATCTCTTTTTTGGTCCCTCAATCCTTCTTTGGGTTCCTCAAACTATTTTTTGGCCCCTCAATCCACTTTTGGGTTCTTCAGCCCATTTTTGGGTTCCTCAATCCGTTTTTGGTTTACTGAATCCATTTTTGGGTTCCTCAATCCATTTTTGGGTCCCTTAAACCTTTTTTGGGTTTCGCAGCCCATTTTTCGGTTCCTCAGTCTATTCTGTGGTACCTCAAACCATTTTTGGTTCCTCAATTCATTTTTGCGTTCCTGAATTCAATTTTTGTGTTCCTCAATTCATTTTTGGGTCCTTCAAAACATTTTTGTTCTCCTCAATCCATTTTTCGGGCCTTCAGCCCATTTTTGGGTTTTTAATACCATGTTTTGCTCCATGAATCCATATTTTTTTTGTTTCTTCAATCTATTTTTTAGTCCCTCAATGCATCTTTGGATTCCTCAATCCATTTTTCGGTTCCTCAGACCACTTTTGGGTTGCTCAGCCCATTTTTGGGACGCTCAGCCCATTTTTGGTTTCCTCAGAACATTTTTTTTGTTGCTCAATCCATTTTTGGGTTCCTCAATCCAATTTTTGGACCCTCAATCCATTTTTGGTTACCTCAATCCATTTTAGGGTTCCTCAATCTTCTTTTGGTCCCTCAATCCATTTTTGGGTTCTTCAGCCCATTTTTGGATTCCTGAACCTATTTTTGGGCTCCTGAATCTTTTTTTTGGACCCTGAATCCATTTTCGGGTTCCTCAATTCATTTTTGTGTCCCTCAGTCCATTTTTGGGTTCCTCAATCCATTTTTGTGTTCCTCAATCCATTTTTGTGTTCCTCAACCATTTTTTGGACCCTCAACCCATTTTTTGGACCCTCAATCCATTTTTAGGTCCTCAGCCCTCTTTTTTGGTTCCTTAGCCCATTTTTGGATTTCTCAATCCATTTTTTGATTCCTCAAACCATTTTTTAGACCCTCAATCCATTTTTTGGTCCCCAGCTCATTTTTGGGTCCCTATCCCTTTTTTTTAGGTTCCTCAGCCCATTTTTGGGTTCTTCAATCTATTTTTTGGTCCCTCAATCCTTCATTGGGTTCCTCAATCCAATTTTTGGACCCTCAATCCATTTTTGCGTTCCTCAGCCCATTTTTGGGTTCCTCAGTCCTTTTTTGGGTCTCTAAATCCATTTTTGGGTCTCTCAATCCATTTTTGGGTTCCTCAATCCTTTTTTGGGTTCCTCAATCCATTCTTGGGTTCCTCTTTCCATTTTTAGGTTCATCAATCTGGTTTTGGGTTCCTCAATCCATTTTTGGTTCCCTCAGCCCATTTTTGGTTCCCTCTGCCCATTATTGTGTTTCTCAGAACATTTTTGGGTTCCTCAATTTATTTTGGCGTTCCTCAATCCATTTTTGATTCCCTCAGTCCATTTTTGGGTTCCTGAATCGATTTTTTGGTCTCTCAGGATATTTTTGGTTTCCTCAATCCATTCTTCGGTTCCTCAATATATTTTGAGTTCCTCAATCCTTTTTTTGGTTTCTCAATCCATTCTTGGGTTCCTCAATCCATTTTTTGGTCCTTGAATCCATTTTTCGTTTCCTCAATCCATTTTTGGGTTCCTCAATCCCTTTTTGGTTCCCTCAGATTGTTTTATGGGTCTCCCAGCCCATTTTTGGGTTCCTCAATCCCTTTTTGGTTCCCTCAGATTGTTTTATGGGTCTCCCAGCCCATTTTTGGGTTCCTCAGCCCATTTTTGGTTTCCTCAGAACATTTTTGTGTTGTTCAATCCATTTTTGGGTTTCTCAATTTAATTTTTGGACCCTCAATCCATTTTTTGTTTCCTCAATCCTTTTTTCGGTCTCTCAATCCATTTTTGGGTTCCTCAATCTTCTTTTGGTCCCTCAATCCATTTATGGGTTCGTCAGCCCACTTTTGGATTCCTGGATCTATTGTTGGGTTCCTGAATCCTCTTTTTGTCCCTGAATCCATTTTTGGGTTACTCAATCCATTTTTGGGTTCCTCAATCCATTTTTGGTTTCCTCAATCCCTTTTTGGTTTCCTCAATCCATTTTTTGGACCCTCAATCCATTTTTGGTTCCTCAGCCATTTTTTCGGTTCCTCAGTCCATTTTTTAGTTCCTCAATCCATTTTTGGGTTCCTCAATCCATTTTTTAGACCCTCAACCCATTTTTTGGTCCCCAGCCCATTTTTGGGTCCCTATGCCTTTTTTGGGGTTTCTCAGCCTATTTTTGGGTCCCTCAGTCCATTTTTGGGTTCCTCAATCCATTTTGGGGTTCCTAAATCCATTTTTGGTTTCCTGAATTCATTTTTGCGTTCCTGAATTCAATTTTTGTGTTCCTCAATCCATTTTTGGTTCCTTCAATCCATTTTTTGTTTCCTCAATCCATTTTTTGGTCATTCAATCCATTTTTGGGTTCCTCAGCCAAGTTTTGTATTCCTCAATCCATTTTTTGGTTCCTCAGCCTATTTTTGGGTTCCTCAGCACATTTTGCGGTTCCTCAATCTATTTTTAGGTTGCTCAATCCGGGTTTTGGTCCCTCGGTCCATTTTTGGGTTTCTCAATCCATTTTTTGGTCTCTCAGGAGATTTTTGGTTTCCTCAATCCATTCTTCGGTTCCTCAATACATTTTTGGGTTCCTCAATCGATTTTTTTGGTCCTTCAATCGATTTTTGGGTTCCCCAATCCATTTTTTTGGTCTCTCAGCCCATTTTTGGGTTTCTCAATCCATTTTTGGGTTCCTCAATCCATTTTTGGTTTCCTCAATCCATTTATTGCACCCTCAATCCAGTTTTGGGTTCCTCAGCCCTTTTTTTTCGGTTCCTCAGCCCATTTTTTAGTTCCTCAATCCATTCTTGGGTTCCTCAATCCATTTTTTGTCCCTTAATCCATTTTTTGTTTCCTCAATCCATTTTTTTGGGTTCCTCAATCCTTTTTTTGGTCCCTCAATCCACTTTTGTGTTCTTCATCCCATTTTTCGGTTCCTTTTCCGATTTTGGTTTACTGAAACCATTTTTGGGTTCCTCAATCCATTGTTTGGTCCCTTAATCTACTTTTGAGTTCTACAGTCCATTTTTCGGTTCCTCAATCTATTTTGGAGTTCCTCAAACCATTTTTGGGTCCCTCAATCCATTTTGGGCTTCTTCAGCGCATTTCGGGGTTCCTCAGACCATTTTTTGCGTTCCTGAATCTATTTTTTGGTCCCTCTATCCTTTTTCGGTTTCCTCAATCCATTCTTGGATTCCTCAATCCATTTTTAGGTTCATCAATCTGGTTTTGGGTTCCTCAATCTTTTTTCGGTTCCCTCAGCCCATTTTCGGTTCCCTCAGCCCATTTTTGTGTTTCTCGGAATATTTTTGAGTTCCTCAGAACATTTTTGGGTTCCTCAATCTATTTTGGCGTTCCTCAATCCATTTCTGGTTCCCTCAGCCCATTTTTGGGTCCCTCAGTCCATTTTTGGGTTCCTCAGACCATGTTTGGGTTCCTCAATCCATTTTTAAGTACCTCAATCAATTTTTTGATTCCTCAATCCATTTCTTGGTACTTCAATCCATTTTTGGGTTCCTCAATCCATTTCTGGGATCCTCAGAACATTTTTGGGTTCCTCAATCCATTTTTACGTTCCTCAATCCATTTTTTGATTCCTCAATCCATTTGTGAGTTCCTCAATCCATTTTTGGCTTCTTTAGCCCATTTTTGGGTTTCTCAACCCATTTTGGGGTTCCTAAATCCATTTTTTGATTCCTCAGTCAATTTTTGAGTTTCTCAATCCATTTTTGGTTTCTTTGGCCCATTTTTGGGTTTCTCCACCCATTTCTGGGTTGCTCAATCTGTTTTTTTGTCCCGCAATCCATTTTTTGATCCCTCAGCTCATTTTTGGGTCCCTATATCTTTTTTGGGGTTCCTCAGTCAATTTTGGTGTCCCTCAGCCCATTTTTGGGTTCTTCAATCCATTTTTGGTTCCCTCAGACCATTTTTTGGGTCGCTCAGCTCATTTTTGGGTTCCTCAGCTCATTTTTGGGTTCCTCAGCCCATTTTTGGTTTCCTCAGAACATTTTGGTGTTGCTCAATTCATTTTTGGGTTCCTCAATCCAATTTTTGGACCCTCAATCCATTTTTGCGTTCCTCAGCCCATTTTGGGGTTCCTCAGTCCTTTTTTGGGTCTCTAAATCCATTTTTGGGTCTCTCAATCCATTTTTGGGTTCCTCAATCCTTTTTTCGGTTCCTCAATCCATTCTTGGGTTCCTCTTTCCATTTTTAGGTTCATCAATCTGGTTTTGGGTTCCTCAATCCATTTTTGGTTCCCTCAGCCCATTTTTGGTTCCCTCTGCCCATTATTGTGTTTCTCAGAACATTTTTGGGTTCCTCAATTTATTTTGGCGTTCCTCAATCCATTTTTGATTCCCTCAGTCCATTTTTGGGTTCCTGAATTGATTTTTTGGTCTCTCAGGATATTTTTGGTTTCCTCAATCCATTCTTCGGTTCCTCAATATATTTTGAGTTCCTCAATCCTTTTTTTGGTTTCTCAATCCATTCTTGGGTTCCTCAATCCATTTTTTGGTCCTTGAATCCATTTTTCATTTCCTCAATCCATTTTTGGGTTCCTCAATCCTTTTTTTGTTCCCTCAATCTACTTTTAGGTTCTTCAGCCCATTTTTCGGTTCCATAATCCGCTTTTGGTTTACTGAAACCATTTTTGGGTTCCTCAATCCAATTTTTGGTCCCTTAATCTATTTTTGGTTCTACAGCCCATTTTTCGGTTCCTCGTTCTATTTTGGGGTTCCTCAAACCATTTTTGGGTCCCTCAATCCATTTTGGGCCTCCTCAGCCCATTTTTGGGTTCCTGAATCTATTTTTTGGTCCCTCTATCCTTTTTTGGGTTCCCAATCCATTTTTGGGTTCCTCAATCCTTTTTTGGGTTCCTCAATCCATTCTTGGGTTCCTCAATCCATTTCTGGTTCCCTCAGCCCATTTTTGTGTTTCTCAGAATTTTTTTAGGTTCCTCAAAACAATTTTGGGTTCCTCAGCCAATTTTTGGTTCCCTGAGGCCATTTTTTGGGTCGCCCAGCCCACTTTTGGGTTCCTCAGCCCATTTTTGGATTCCTCAGCCCATTTTTGGTTCCTTCAGCCCATTTTTGTGTTTCTCAGAATATTTTTGGGTTCCTCAAAACATTTTTAGGTTCCTCAATCTATTTTGGCATTCCTCAATCCATTTTGGCGTTCCTCAACCCATTTTTGGTTCCCTCAGCCCATTTTTGGGTCCCTCAGCCCATTTTTGGGTTCCTCAATCCATTTTTGGGTTCCTCAGAACATTTTTGGGTTCCTCAATCCATTTTTAAGTTCCTCAATCCATTTTTTGATTCCTCAATCCATTTTTTGGTCCTTCAATACATTTTTGGTTTCCTCAATCCATTTTTCGGGACTTCGGCCCATTTTTGGGTTCTTCAATCCATTTTTTGGTCCATGAATCCATTTTTTGTTTCTTCAATCTCTTTTTTGGTCCCTCAATCCTTCTTTGGGTTCCTCAAACTATTTTTTGGTCCCTCAATCCACTTTTGGGTTCTTCAGCCCATTTTTGGGTTCCTCAATCCGTTTTTGGTTTACTGAATCCATTTTTGGGTTCCTCAATCCATTTTTGGGTCCCTTAAACCTTTTTTGGGTTTCGCAGCCCATTTTTTGGTTCCTCAGTCTATTCTGTGGTACCTCAAACCATTTTTGGTTCCTCAATTCATTTTTGCGTTCCTGAATTCAATTTTTGTGTTCCTCAATTCATTTTTGGGTCCTTCAAAACATTTTTGTTCTCCTCAATCCATTTTTCGGGCCTTCAGCCCATTTTTGGGTTTTTAATACCATGTTTTGCTCCATGAATCCATATTTTTTTTGTTTCTTCAATCTATTTTTTAGTCCCTCAATGCATCTTTGGATTCCTCAATCCATTTTTCGGTTCCTCAGACCACTTTTGGGTTGCTCAGCCCATTTTTGGGACGCTCAGCCCATTTTTGGTTTCCTCAGAACATTTTTTTGTTGCTCAATCCATTTTTGGGTTCCTCAATCCAATTTTTGGACCCTCAATCCATTTTTGGTTACCTCAATCCATTTTAGGGTTCCTCAATCTTCTTTTGGTCCCTCAATCCATTTTTGGGTTCTTCAGCCCATTTTTGGATTCCTGAACCTATTTTTGGGCTCCTGAATCTTTTTTTTGGACCCTGAATCCATTTTCGGGTTCCTCAATTCATTTTTGTGTCCCTCAGTCCATTTTTGGGTTCCTCAATCCATTTTTGTGTTCCTCAATCCATTTTTGTGTTCCTCAATCCATTTTTTGGACCCTCAACCCATTTTTTGGACCCTCAATCCATTTTTAGGTCCTCAGCCCTCTTTTTTGGTTCCTTAGCCCATTTTTGGATTTCTCAATCCATTTTTTGATTCCTCAAACCATTTTTTAGACCCTCAATCCATTTTTTGGTCCCCAGCTCATTTTTGGGTCCCTATCCCTTTTTTTAGGTTCCTCAGCCCATTTTTGGGTCCCTCAGTCCATTTTTGTGTTCTTCAGACTATTTTTCGGTTCCTCAGTCCATTTTTGGGTTCCTCTATCCATTTTTGGTTCCTCAATCCATTTTTAGGTTCATCAATCTGGTTTTGGGTTCCTCAATCCTTTTTTGGTTCCCTCAGCCCATTTTTCTGTTTCTCGGAATATTTTTGAGTTCCTCAGAACATTTTTGGTTTCCTCAATCTCTTTTGGCGTTCCTCAATCCATTTCTGGTTCCCTCAGCCCATTTTTGGGTCCCTCAGTCCATTTTTGGGTTCCTCAGACCATGTTTTGTTTCCTCAGAACATTTTTGGGTTCCTCAATCCATTTTTGGGTTCCTCAATCCTTTTTTGGGTTTCTCAACCCATTTTGGGGTTCCTCAATCCATTTTTTGATTCCTCAGTCAATTTTTGAGTTTCTCAATCCATTTTTTCTTTCTTTAGCCCATTTTTGGGTTTCTCCACCCATTTCTGGGTTGCTCAATCCGTTTTTTTGTCCCTCAATCCATTTTTGATCCCTCAGCCCATTTTTGGGTTCCTCAGTCCTTTTTTTGGTCCCTCAATCTACATTTGGGTTCTTCAGTTCATTTTTCGGTTCCTCAATCCGCTTTTGGTTTACTGAAACCATTTTTGGGTTCCTCAATCCAATTTTGGTCCCTTCATCTATTTTGGGGTTCTACAGCCCATTTTAGGTTCCTCAGTCTATTTTGGGGTTCCTCAAACCATTTTTGGGTCCCTCAATCCATTTTGGGCTTCTTCAGCACATTTCGGGGTTCCTCCGACCATTTTTGGGTTCCTGAATCTATTTTTTGGTCCCTCTATCCTTTTTTTGGGTTCCCAATCCATTTTTGGGTTCCTCAATCCTTTTTTTGGTGACTCAATCCATTCTTGGGTTCCTCAATCCATTTTTAGGTTCCTCAATCTGGTCTTGGGTTCCTCAATCCATTTTTGGTTCCCTCAGCCCATTTCTGGTTTCCTCAGCCCATTTTTGTGTTTCTCAGAATATTTTTGGGTTCCTCAAAACATTTTTGGGTTCCTCAATCTATTTTGGCGTTCCTCAATCCATTTTGGCGTTCCTCAATCCATTTTTGGTTCCCTCAGCCCATTTTTGGGTCCCTCAGCCCATTTTTGGGTTCCTCAGACCATGTTTGGTTTCCTCAGAACATTTTTGGGTTCCTCAATCCATTTTTTGATTCCTCAATCCATTTGTGAGTTCCTCAATCCATTTTTGGCTTCTTAGCAAAGTTTTGGGTTTCTCAACCCATTTTGGGGTTCCTCAATTCATTTTTTGATTCCTCAGTCAATTTTTTAGTTTCTCAATCCATTTTTTGTTTCTTTAGCCCATTTTTGGGTTTCTCCACCCATTTCTGGGTTGCTCAATCCATTTTTTTGTCCCTCAATCCATTTTTTGATCCCTCAGCTCATTTTTGGGTCCCTATATCTTGTTTCGGGTTCCTCAGTCAATTTTGGTGTCCCTCGGTCCATTTTTGGGTTCCTGAGCCCATTTTTGAGTCCCTCAATCCATTTTTGGGTTCCTCAATCCATTTTTGGGTTCCTCAGAACATTTTTGGGTTCCTCAATCCATTTTTAAGTTCCTCAATCCATTTTTTGATTCCTCAATCCATTTTTTGGTCCTTCAATACATTTTTGGTTTCCTCAATCCATTTTTCGGGACTTCGGCCCATTTTTGGGTTCTTCAATCCATTTTTTGGTCCATGAATCCATTTTTTGTTTCTTCAATCTCTTTTTTGGTCCCTCAATCCTTCTTTGGGTTCCTCAAACTATTTTTTGGCCCCTCAATCCACTTTTGGGTTCTTCAGCCCATTTTTGGGTTCCTCAATCCGTTTTTGGTTTACTGAATCCATTTTTGGGTTCCTCAATCCATTTATGGGTCCCTTAAACCTTTTTTGGGTTTCGCAGCCCATTTTTCGGTTCCTCAGTCTATTCTGTGGTACCTCAAACCATTTTTGGTTCCTCAATTCATTTTTGCGTTCCTGAATTCAATTTTTGTGTTCCTCAATTCATTTTTGGGTCCTTCAAAACATTTTTGTTCTCCTCAATCCATTTTTCGGGCCTTCAGCCCATTTTTGGGTTTTTAATACCATGTTTTGCTCCATGAATTCCATATTTTTTTTGTTTCTTCAATCTATTTTTTAGTCCCTCAATGCATCTTTGGATTCCTCAATCCATTTTTCGGTTCCTCAGACCACTTTTGGGTTGCTCAGCCCATTTTTGGGACGCTCAGCCCATTTTTGGTTTCCTCAGAACATTTTTTTGTTGCTCAATCCATTTTTGGGTTCCTCAATCCAATTTTTGGACCCTCAATCCATTTTTGGTTACCTCAATCCATTTTAGGGTTCCTCAATCTTCTTTTGGTCCCTCAATCCATTTTTGGGTTCTTCAGCCCATTTTTGGATTCCTGAACCTATTTTTGGGCTCCTGAATCTTTTTTTTGGACCCTGAATCCATTTTCGGGTTCCTCAATTCATTTTTGTGTCCCTCAGTCCATTTTTGGGTTCCTCAATCCATTTTTGTGTTCCTCAATCCATTTTTGTGTTCCTCAATCCATTTTTTGGACCCTCAACCCATTTTTTGGACCCTCAATCCATTTTTAGGTCCTCAGCCCTCTTTTTTGGTTCCTTAGCCCATTTTTGGATTTCTCAATCCATTTTTTGATTCCTCAAACCATTTTTTTAGACCCTCAATCCATTTTTTGGTCCCCAGCTCATTTTTGGGTCCCTATCCCTTTTTTTAGGTTCCTCAGCCATTTTTGGGTTCTTCAATCTATTTTTTGGTCCCTCAATCCTTCATTGGGTTCCTCAATCTATTTTTTGGTCCCTCGATCCACTTTTGGGTTCCTCAGCCATTTTTGGGTTCCTCAGTCCTTTTTTGGGTCTCTAAATCCATTTTTGGGTCTCTCAATCCATTTTTGGGTTCCTCAATCCTTTTTTGGGTTCCTCAATCCATTCTTGGGTTCCTCTTTCCATTTTTAGGTTCATCAATCTGGTTTTGGGTTCCTCAATCCATTTTTGGTTCCCTCAGCCATTTTTGGTTCCCTCTGCCCATTATTGTGTTTCTCAGAACATTTTTGGGTTCCTCAATTTATTTTGGCGTTCCTCAATCCATTTTTGATTCCCTCAGTCCATTTTTGGGTTCCTGAATCGATTTTTTGGTCTCTCAGGATATTTTTGGTTTCCTCAATCCATTCTTCGGTTCCTCAATATATTTTGAGTTCCTCAATCCTTTTTTTGGTTTCTCAAATCCATTCTTGGGTTCCTCAATCCATTTTTTGGTCCTTGAATCCATTTTTCGTTTCCTCAATCCATTTTTGGGTTCCTCAATCCCTTTTTGGTTCCCTCAGATTGTTTTATGGGTCTCCCAGCCCATTTTTGGGTTCCTCAGCCCATTTTTGGTTTCCTCAGAACATTTTTGTGTTGTTCAATCCATTTTTGGGTTTCTCAATTTAATTTTTGGACCCTCAATCCATTTTTTGTTTCCTCAATCCTTTTTTCGGTCTCTCAATCCATTTTTGGGTTCCTCAATCTTCTTTTGGTCCCTCAATCCATTTATGGGTTCGTCAGCCCACTTTTGGATTCCTGGATCTATTGTTGGGTTCCTGAATCCTCTTTTTGTCCCTGAATCCATTTTTGGGTTACTCAATCCATTTTTGGGTTCCTCAATCCATTTTTGGTTTCCTCAATCCCTTTTTGGTTTCCTCAATCCATTTTTTGGACCCTCAATCCATTTTTGGTTCCTCAGCCATTTTTTCGGTTCCTCAGTCCATTTTTTAGTTCCTCAATCCATTTTTGGGTTCCTCAATCCATTTTTTAGACCCTCAACCCATTTTTTGGTCCCCAGCCCATTTTTGGGTCCCTATGCCTTTTTTGGGGTTTCTCAGCCTATTTTTGGGTCCCTCAGTCCATTTTTGGGTTCCTCAATCCATTTTGGGGTTCCTAAATCCATTTTTGGGTTCCTGAATTCATTTTTGCGTTCCTGAATTCAATTTTTGTGTTCCTCAATCCATTTTTGGTTCCTTCAATCCATTTTTTGTTTCCTCAATCCATTTTTTGGTCCTTCAATCCATTTTTGGGTTCCTCAGCCAAGTTTTGTATTCCTCAATCCATTTTTTGGTTCCTCAGCCTATTTTTGGGTTCCTCAGCACATTTTGGGGTTCCTCAATCTATTTTTAGGTTGCTCAATCCGGGTTTTGGTCCCTCGGTCCATTTTTGGGTTCCTCAATCCATTTTTTGGTCTCTCAGGAGATTTTTGGTTTCCTCAATCCATTCTTCGGTTCCTCAATACATTTTTGGGTTCCTCAATCGATTTTTTTGGTCCTTCAATCCATTTTTGGGTTCCCCAATCCATTTTTTTGGTCTCTCAGCCCATTTTTGGGTTTCTCAATCCATTTTTGGGTTCCTCAATCCATTTTTGGTTTCCTCAATCCATTTATTGCACCCTCAATCCAGTTTTGGGTTCCTCAGCCCTTTTTTTTCGGTTCCTCAGCCCATTTTTTAGTTCCTCAATCCATTCTTGGGTTCCTCAATCCATTTTTTGTCCCTTAATCCATTTTTTGTTTCCTCAATCCATTTTTTTGGGTTCCTCAATCCTTTTTTTGGTCCCTCAATCCACTTTTGTGTTCTTCATCCCATTTTTCGGTTCCTTTTCCGATTTTGGTTTACTGAAACCATTTTTGGGTTCCTCAATCCATTGTTTGGTCCCTTAATCTACTTTTGAGTTCTACAGTCCATTTTTCGGTTCCTCAATCTATTTTGGAGTTCCTCAAACCATTTTTGGGTCCCTCAATCCATTTTGGGCTTCTTCAGCGCATTTCGGGGTTCCTCAGACCATTTTTTGCGTTCCTGAATCTATTTTTTGGTCCCTCTATCCTTTTTCGGTTTCCTCAATCCATTCTTGGATTCCTCAATCCATTTTTAGGTTCATCAATCTGGTTTTGGGTTCCTCAATCTTTTTTCGGTTCCCTCAGCCCATTTTCGGTTCCCTCAGCCCATTTTTGTGTTTCTCGGAATATTTTTGAGTTCCTCAGAACATTTTTGGGTTCCTCAATCTATTTTGGCGTTCCTCAATCCATTTCTGGTTCCCTCAGCCCATTTTTGGGTCCCTCAGTCCATTTTTGGGTTCCTCAAAACATTAGTGGGTTCCTCAATCCATTTTTAAGTACCTCAATCAATTTTTTGATTCCTCAATCCATTTCTTGGTACTTCAATCCATTTTTGGGTTCCTCAATCCATTTCTGGGATCCTCAGAACATTTTTGGGTTCCTCAATCCATTTTTACGTTCCTCAATCCATTTTTTGATTCCTCAATCCATTTGTGAGTTCCTCAATCCATTTTTGGCTTCTTTAGCCCATTTTTGGGTTTCTCAACCCATTTTGGGGTTCCTAAATCCATTTTTTGATTCCTCAGTCAATTTTTGAGTTTCTCAATCCATTTTTGGTTTCTTTGGCCCATTTTTGGGTTTCTCCACCCATTTCTGGGTTGCTCAATCTGTTTTTTTGTCCCGCAATCCATTTTTTGATCCCTCAGCTCATTTTTGGGTCCCTATATCTTTTTTGGGGTTCCTCAGTCAATTTTGGTGTCCCTCAGCCCATTTTTGGGTTCTTCAATCCATTTTTGGTTCCCTCAGACCATTTTTTGGGTCGCTCAGCTCATTTTTGGGTTCCTCAGCTCATTTTTGGGTTCCTCAGCCCATTTTTGGTTTCCTCAGAACATTTTGGTGTTGCTCAATTCATTTTTGGGTTCCTCAATCCAATTTTTGGACCCTCAATCCATTTTTGCGTTCCTCAGCCCATTTTTGGGTTCCTCAGTCCTTTTTTGGGTCTCTAAATCCATTTTTGGGTCTCTCAATCCATTTTTGGGTTCCTCAATCCTTTTTTGGGTTCCTCAATCCATTCTTGGGTTCCTCTTTCCATTTTTAGGTTCATCAATCTGGTTTTGGGTTCCTCAATCCATTTTTGGTTCCCTCAGCCCATTTTTGGTTCCCTCTGCCCATTATTGTGTTTCTCAGAACATTTTTGGGTTCCTCAATTTATTTTGGCGTTCCTCAATCCATTTTTGATTCCCTCAGTCCATTTTTGGGTTCCTGAATCGATTTTTTGGTCTCTCAGGATATTTTTGGTTTCCTCAATCCATTCTTCGGTTCCTCAATATATTTTGAGTTCCTCAATCCTTTTTTTGGTTTCTCAATCCATTCTTGGGTTCCTCAATCCATTTTTTGGTCCTTGAATCCATTTTTCGTTTCCTCAATCCATTTTTGGGTTCCTCAATCCATTTTTGGTTCCCTCAGATTGTTTTATGGGTCTCCCAGCCCATTTTTGGGTTCCTCAATCCCTTTTTGGTTCCCTCAGATTGTTTTATGGGTCTCCCAGCCCATTTTTGGGTTCCTCAGCCCATTTTTGGTTTCCTCAGAACATTTTTGTGTTGTTCAATCCATTTTTGGGTTTCTCAATTTAATTTTTGGACCCTCAATCCATTTTTTGTTTCCTCAATCCTTTTTTCGGTCTCTCAATCCATTTTTGGGTTCCTCAATCTTCTTTTGGTCCCTCAATCCATTTATGGGTTCGTCAGCCCACTTTTGGATTCCTGGATCTATTGTTGGGTTCCTGAATCCTCTTTTTGTCCCTGAATCCATTTTTGGGTTACTCAATCCATTTTTGGGTTCCTCAATCCATTTTTGGTTTCCTCAATCCCTTTTTGGTTTCCTCAATCCATTTTTTGGACCCTCAATCCATTTTTGGTTCCTCAGCCATTTTTTCGGTTCCTCAGTCCATTTTTTAGTTCCTCAATCCATTTTTGGGTTCCTCAATCCATTTTTTAGACCCTCAACCCATTTTTTGGTCCCCAGCCCATTTTTGGGTCCCTATGCCTTTTTTGGGGTTTCTCAGCCTATTTTTGGGTCCCTCAGTCCATTTTTGGGTTCCTCAATCCATTTTGGGGTTCCTAAATCCATTTTTGGGTTCCTGAATTCATTTTTGCGTTCCTGAATTCAATTTTTGTGTTCCTCAATCCATTTTTGGTTCCTTCAATCCATTTTTTGTTTCCTCAATCCATTTTTTGGTCATTCAATCCATTTTTGGGTTCCTCAGCCAAGTTTTGTATTCCTCAATCCATTTTTTGGTTCCTCAGCCTATTTTTGGGTTCCTCAGCACATTTTGCGGTTCCTCAATCTATTTTTAGGTTGCTCAATCCGGGTTTTGGTCCCTCGGTCCATTTTTGGGTTTCTCAATCCATTTTTTGGTCTCTCAGGAGATTTTTGGTTTCCTCAATCCATTCTTCGGTTCCTCAATACATTTTTGGGTTCCTCAATCGATTTTTTTGGTCCTTCAATCCATTTTTGGGTTCCCCAATCCATTTTTTTGGTCTCTCAGCCCATTTTTGGGTTTCTCAATCCATTTTTGGGTTCCTCAATCCATTTTTGGTTTCCTCAATCCATTTATTGCACCCTCAATCCAGTTTTGGGTTCCTCAGCCCTTTTTTTTCGGTTCCTCAGCCCATTTTTTAGTTCCTCAATCCATTCTTGGGTTCCTCAATCCATTTTTTGTCCCTTAATCCATTTTTTGTTTCCTCAATCCATTTTTTTGGGTTCCTCAATCCTTTTTTTGGTCCCTCAATCCACTTTTGTGTTCTTCATCCCATTTTTCGGTTCCTTTTCCGATTTTGGTTTACTGAAACCATTTTTGGGTTCCTCAATCCATTGTTTGGTCCCTTAATCTACTTTTGAGTTCTACAGTCCATTTTTCGGTTCCTCAATCTATTTTGGAGTTCCTCAAACCATTTTTGGGTCCCTCAATCCATTTTGGGCTTCTTCAGCGCATTTCGGGGTTCCTCAGACCATTTTTTGCGTTCCTGAATCTATTTTTTGGTCCCTCTATCCTTTTTCGGTTTCCTCAATCCATTCTTGGATTCCTCAATCCATTTTTAGGTTCATCAATCTGGTTTTGGGTTCCTCAATCTTTTTTCGGTTCCCTCAGCCCATTTTCGGTTCCCTCAGCCCATTTTTGTGTTTCTCGGAATATTTTTGAGTTCCTCAGAACATTTTTGGGTTCCTCAATCTATTTTGGCGTTCCTCAATCCATTTCTGGTTCCCTCAGCCCATTTTTGGGTCCCTCAGTCCATTTTTGGGTTCCTCAGACCATGTTTGGGTTCCTCAATCCATTTTTAAGTACCTCAATCAATTTTTTGATTCCTCAATCCATTTCTTGGTACTTCAATCCATTTTTGGGTTCCTCAATCCATTTCTGGGATCCTCAGAACATTTTTGGGTTCCTCAATCCATTTTTACGTTCCTCAATCCATTTTTTGATTCCTCAATCCATTTGTGAGTTCCTCAATCCATTTTTGGCTTCTTTAGCCCATTTTTGGGTTTCTCAACCCATTTTGGGGTTCCTAAATCCATTTTTGATTCCTCAGTCAATTTTTGAGTTTCTCAATCCATTTTTGGTTTCTTTGGCCCATTTTTGGGTTTCTCCACCCATTTCTGGGTTGCTCAATCTGTTTTTTTGTCCCGCAATCCATTTTTTGATCCCTCAGCTCATTTTTGGGTCCCTATATCTTTTTTGGGGTTCCTCAGTCAATTTTGGTGTCCCTCAGCCCATTTTTGGGTTCTTCAATCCATTTTTGGTTCCCTCAGACCATTTTTTGGGTCGCTCAGCTCATTTTTGGGTTCCTCAGCTCATTTTTGGGTTCCTCAGCCCATTTTTGGTTTCCTCAGAACATTTTGGTGTTGCTCAATTCATTTTTGGGTTCCTCAATCCAATTTTTGGACCCTCAATCCATTTTTGCGTTCCTCAGCCCATTTTTGGGTTCCTCAGTCCTTTTTTGGGTCTCTAAATCCATTTTTGGGTCTCTCAATCCATTTTTGGGTTCCTCAATCCTTTTTTGGGTTCCTCAATCCATTCTTGGGTTCCTCTTTCCATTTTTAGGTTCATCAATCTGTTTTTGGGTTCCTCAATCCATTTTTGGTTCCCTCAGCCCATTTTTGGTTCCCTCTGCCCATTATTGTGTTTCTCAGAACATTTTTGGGTTCCTCAATTTATTTTGGCGTTCCTCAATCCATTTTTGATTCCCTCAGTCCATTTTTGGGTTCCTGAATCGATTTTTTGGTCTCTCAGGATATTTTTGGTTTCCTCAATCCATTCTTCGGTTCCTCAATATATTTTGAGTTCCTCAATCCTTTTTTTGGTTTCTCAATCCATTCTTGGGTTCCTCAATCCATTTTTTGGTCCTTGAATCCATTTTTCATTTCCTCAATCCATTTTTGGGTTCCTCAATCCTTTTTTTGTTCCCTCAATCTACTTTTAGGTTCTTCAGCCCATTTTTCGGTTCCATAATCCGCTTTTGGTTTACTGAAACCATTTTTGGGTTCCTCAATCCAATTTTTGGTCCCTTAATCTATTTTTGGTTCTACAGCCCATTTTTCGGTTCCTCGTTCTATTTTGGGGTTCCTCAAACCATTTTTGGGTCCCTCAATCCATTTTGGGCCTCCTCAGCCCATTTTTGGGTTCCTGAATCTATTTTTTGGTCCCTCTATCCTTTTTTGGTTCCCAATCCATTTTTGGGTTCCTCAATCCTTTTTTGGGTTCCTCAATCCATTCTTGGGTTCCTCAATCCATTTCTGGTTCCCTCAGCCCATTTTTGTGTTTCTCAGAATTTTTTTAGGTTCCTCAAAACAATTTTGGGTTCCTCAGCCAATTTTTGGTTCCCTGAGGCCATTTTTTGGGTCGCCCAGCCCACTTTTGGGTTCCTCAGCCCATTTTTGGATTCCTCAGCCCATTTTTGGTTCCTTCAGCCCATTTTTGTGTTTCTCAGAATATTTTTGGGTTCCTCAAAACATTTTTTGGTTCCTCAATCTATTTTGGCATTCCTCAATCCATTTTGGCGTTCCTCAACCCATTTTTGGTTCCCTCAGCCCATTTTTGGGTCCCTCAGCCCATTTTTGGGTTCCTCAATTCATTTTTGGGTTCCTCAGAACATTTTTGGGTTCCTCAATCCATTTTTAAGTTCCTCAATCCATTTTTTGATTCCTCAATCCATTTTTTGGTCCTTCAATACATTTTTGGTTTCCTCAATCCATTTTTCGGGACTTCGGCCCATTTTTGGGTTCTTCAATCCATTTTTTGGTCCATGAATCCATTTTTTGTTTCTTCAATCTCTTTTTTGGTCCCTCAATCCTTCTTTGGGTTCCTCAAACTATTTTTTGGTCCCTCAATCCACTTTTGGGTTCTTCAGCCCATTTTTGGGTTCCTCAATCCGTTTTTGGTTTACTGAATCCATTTTTGGGTTCCTCAATCCATTTTTGGGTCCCTTAAACCTTTTTTGGGTTTCGCAGCCCATTTTTCGGTTCCTCAGTCTATTCTGTGGTACCTCAAACCATTTTTGGTTCCTCAATTCATTTTTGCGTTCCTGAATTCAATTTTTGTGTTCCTCAATTCATTTTTGGGTCCTTCAAAACATTTTTGTTCTCCTCAATCCATTTTTCGGGCCTTCAGCCCATTTTTGGGTTTTTAATACCATGTTTTGCTCCATGAATCCATATTTTTTTTGTTTCTTCAATCTATTTTTTAGTCCCTCAATGCATCTTTGGATTCCTCAATCCATTTTTCGGTTCCTCAGACCACTTTTGGGTTGCTCAGCCCATTTTTGGGACGCTCAGCCCATTTTTGGTTTCCTCAGAACATTTTTTTGTTGCTCAATCCATTTTTGGGTTCCTCAATCCAATTTTTGGACCCTCAATCCATTTTTGGTTACCTCAATCCATTTTAGGGTTCCTCAATCTTCTTTTGGTCCCTCAATCCATTTTTGGGTTCTTCAGCCCATTTTTGGATTCCTGAACCTATTTTTGGGCTCCTGAATCTTTTTTTTGGACCCTGAATCCATTTTCGGGTTCCTCAATTCATTTTTGTGTCCCTCAGTCCATTTTTGGGTTCCTCAATCCATTTTTGTGTTCCTCAATCCATTTTTGTGTTCCTCAATCCATTTTTTGGACCCTCAACCCATTTTTTGGACCCTCAATCCATTTTTAGGTCCTCAGCCCTCTTTTTTGGTTCCTTAGCCCATTTTTGGATTTCTCAATCCATTTTTTGATTCCTCAAACCATTTTTTAGACCCTCAATCCATTTTTTGGTCCCCAGCTCATTTTTGGGTCCCTATCCCTTTTTTTAGGTTCCTCAGCCCATTTTTGGGTCCCTCAGTCCATTTTTGTGTTCTTCAGACTATTTTTCGGTTCCTCAGTCCATTTTTGGGTTCCTCTATCCATTTTTGGTTCCTCAATCCATTTTTAGGTTCATCAATCTGGTTTTGGGTTCCTCAATCCTTTTTTGGTTCCCTCAGCCCTTTTTTCTGTTTCTCGGAATATTTTTGAGTTCCTCAGAACATTTTTGGTTTCCTCAATCTCTTTTGGCGTTCCTCAATCCATTTCTGGTTCCCTCAGCCCATTTTTGGGTCCCTCAGTCCATTTTTGGGTTCCTCAGACCATGTTTTGTTTCCTCAGAACATTTTTGGGTTCCTCAATCCATTTTTGGGTTCCTCAATCCTTTTTTGGGTTTCTCAACCCATTTTGGGGTTCCTCAATCCATTTTTTGATTCCTCAGTCAATTTTTGAGTTTCTCAATCCATTTTTTGTTTCTTTAGCCCATTTTTGGGTTTCTCCACCCATTTCTGGGTTGCTCAATCCGTTTTTTTGTCCCTCAATCCATTTTTTGATCCCTCAGCCCATTTTTGGGTTCCTCAATCCTTTTTTTGGTCCCTCAATCTACATTTGGGTTCTTCAGTTCATTTTTCGGTTCCTCAATCCGCTTTTGGTTTACTGAAACCATTTTTGGGTTCCTCAATCCAATTTTGGTCCCTTCATCTATTTTGGGGTTCTACAGCCCATTTTAGGTTCCTCAGTCTATTTTGGGGTTCCTCAAACCATTTTTGGGTCCCTCAATCCATTTTGGGCTTCTTCAGCACATTTCGGGGTTCCTCCGACCATTTTTGGGTTCCTGAATCTATTTTTTGGTCCCTCTATCCTTTTTTTGGGTTCCCAATCCATTTTTGGGTTCCTCAATCCTTTTTTTGGTGACTCAATCCATTCTTGGGTTCCTCAATCCATTTTTAGGTTCCTCAATCTGGTCTTGGGTTCCTCAATCCATTTTTGGTTCCCTCAGCCCATTTCTGGTTTCCTCAGCCCATTTTTGTGTTTCTCAGAATATTTTTGGGTTCCTCAAAACATTTTTGGGTTCCTCAATCTATTTTGGCGTTCCTCAATCCATTTTGGCGTTCCTCAATCCATTTTTGGTTCCCTCAGCCCATTTTTGGGTCCCTCAGCCCATTTTTGGGTTCCTCAGACCATGTTTGGTTTCCTCAGAACATTTTTGGGTTCCTCAATCCATTTTTTGATTCCTCAATCCATTTGTGAGTTCCTCAATCCATTTTTGGCTTCTTAGCAAAGTTTTGGGTTTCTCAACCCATTTTGGGGTTCCTCAATTCATTTTTTGATTCCTCAGTCAATTTTTTAGTTTCTCAATCCATTTTTTGTTTCTTTAGCCCATTTTTGGGTTTCTCCACCCATTTCTGGGTTGCTCAATCCATTTTTTTGTCCCTCAATCCATTTTTTGATCCCTCAGCTCATTTTTGGGTCCCTATATCTTGTTTCGGGTTCCTCAGTCAATTTTGGTGTCCCTCGGTCCATTTTTGGGTTCCTGAGCCCATTTTTGAGTCCCTCAATCCATTTTTGGGTTCCTCAATCCATTTTTGGGTTCCTCAGAACATTTTTGGGTTCCTCAATCCATTTTTAAGTTCCTCAATCCATTTTTTGATTCCTCAATCCATTTTTTGGTCCTTCAATACATTTTTGGTTTCCTCAATCCATTTTTCGGGACTTCGGCCCATTTTTGGGTTCTTCAATCCATTTTTTGGTCCATGAATCCATTTTTTGTTTCTTCAATCTCTTTTTTGGTCCCTCAATCCTTCTTTGGGTTCCTCAAACTATTTTTTGGTCCCTCAATCCACTTTTGGGTTCTTCAGCCCATTTTTGGGTTCCTCAATCCGTTTTTGGTTTACTGAATCCATTTTTGGGTTCCTCAATCCAATTTTGGGTCCCTTAAACCTTTTTTGGGTTTCGCAGCCCATTTTTCGGTTCCTCAGTCTATTCTGTGGTACCTCAAACCATTTTTGGTTCCTCAATTCATTTTTGCGTTCCTGAATTCAATTTTTGTGTTCCTCAATTCATTTTTGGGTCCTTCAAAACATTTTTGTTCTCCTCAATCCATTTTTCGGGCCTTCAGCCCATTTTTGGGTTTTTAATACCATGTTTTGCTCCATGAATCCATATTTTTTTTGTTTCTTCAATCTATTTTTTAGTCCCTCAATGCATCTTTGGATTCCTCAATCCATTTTTCGGTTCCTCAGACCACTTTTGGGTTGCTCAGCCCATTTTTGGGACGCTCAGCCCATTTTTGGTTTCCTCAGAACATTTTTTTGTTGCTCAATCCATTTTTGGGTTCCTCAATCCAATTTTTGGACCCTCAATCCATTTTTGGTTACCTCAATCCATTTTAGGGTTCCTCAATCTTCTTTTGGTCCCTCAATCCATTTTTGGGTTCTTCAGCCCATTTTTGGATTCCTGAACCTATTTTTGGGCTCCTGAATCTTTTTTTTGGACCCTGAATCCATTTTCGGGTTCCTCAATTCATTTTTGTGTCCCTCAGTCCATTTTTGGGTTCCTCAATCCATTTTTGTGTTCCTCAATCCATTTTTGTGTTCCTCAATCCATTTTTTGGACCCTCAACCCATTTTTTGGACCCTCAATCCATTTTTAGGTCCTCAGCCCTCTTTTTTGGTTCCTTAGCCCATTTTTGGATTTCTCAATCCATTTTTTGATTCCTCAAACCATTTTTTAGACCCTCAATCCATTTTTTGGTCCCCAGCTCATTTTTGGGTCCCTATCCCTTTTTTTAGGTTCCTCAGCCCATTTTTGGGTTCTTCAGTCCATTTTTGTGTTCTTCAGACTATTTTTCGGTTCCTCAGTCCATTTTTGGGTTCCTCTATCCATTTTTGGTTCCTCAATCCATTTTTAGGTTCATCAATCTGGTTTTGGGTTCCTCAATCCTTTTTTGGTTCCCTCAGCCCTTTTTTCTGTTTCTCGGAATATTTTTGAGTTCCTCAGAACATTTTTGGTTTCCTCAATCTCTTTTGGCGTTCCTCAATCCATTTCTGGTTCCCTCAGCCCATTTTTGGGTCCCTCAGTCCATTTTTGGGTTCCTCAGACCATGTTTTGTTTCCTCAGAACATTTTTGGGTTCCTCAATCCATTTTTGGGTTCCTCAATCCTTTTTTGGGTTTCTCAACCCATTTTGGGGTTCCTCAATCCATTTTTTGATTCCTCAGTCAATTTTTGAGTTTCTCAATCCATTTTTTGTTTCTTTAGCCCATTTTTGGGTTTCTCCACCCATTTCTGGGTTGCTCAATCCGTTTTTTTGTCCCTCAATCCATTTTTTGATCCCTCAGCCCATTTTTGGGTTCCTCAATCCTTTTTTTGGTCCCTCAATCTACATTTGGGTTCTTCAGTTCATTTTTCGGTTCCTCAATCCGCTTTTGGTTTACTGAAACCATTTTTGGGTTCCTCAATCCAATTTTGGTCCCTTCATCTATTTTGGGGTTCTACAGCCCATTTTAGGTTCCTCAGTCTATTTTGGGGTTCCTCAAACCATTTTTGGGTCCCTCAATCCATTTTGGGCTTCTTCAGCACATTTCGGGGTTCCTCCGACCATTTTTGGGTTCCTGAATCTATTTTTTGGTCCCTCTATCCTTTTTTTGGGTTCCCAATCCATTTTTGGGTTCCTCAATCCTTTTTTTGGTGACTCAATCCATTCTTGGGTTCCTCAATCCATTTTTAGGTTCCTCAATCTGGTCTTGGGTTCCTCAATCCATTTTTGGTTCCCTCAGCCCATTTCTGGTTTCCTCAGCCCATTTTTGTGTTTCTCAGAATATTTTTGGGTTCCTCAAAACATTTTTGGGTTCCTCAATCTATTTTGGCGTTCCTCAATCCATTTTGGCGTTCCTCAATCCATTTTTGGTTCCCTCAGCCCATTTTTGGGTCCCTCAGCCCATTTTTGGGTTCCTCAGACCATGTTTGGTTTCCTCAGAACATTTTTGGGTTCCTCAATCCATTTTTTGATTCCTCAATCCATTTGTGAGTTCCTCAATCCATTTTTGGCTTCTTAGCAAAGTTTTGGGTTTCTCAACCCATTTTGGGGTTCCTCAATTCATTTTTTGATTCCTCAGTCAATTTTTTAGTTTCTCAATCCATTTTTTGTTTCTTTAGCCCATTTTTGGGTTTCTCCACCCATTTCTGGGTTGCTCAATCCATTTTTTTGTCCCTCAATCCATTTTTTGATCCCTCAGCTCATTTTTGGGTCCCTATATCTTGTTTCGGGTTCCTCAGTCAATTTTGGTGTCCCTCGGTCCATTTTTGGGTTCCTGAGCCCATTTTTGAGTCCCTCAATCCATTTTTGGGTTCCTCAATCCATTTTTGGGTTCCTCAGAACATTTTTGGGTTCCTCAATCCATTTTTAAGTTCCTCAATCCATTTTTTGATTCCTCAATCCATTTTTTGGTCCTTCAATACATTTTTGGTTTCCTCAATCCATTTTTCGGGACTTCGGCCCATTTTTGGGTTCTTCAATCCATTTTTTGGTCCATGAATCCATTTTTTGTTTCTTCAATCTCTTTTTTGGTCCCTCAATCCTTCTTTGGGTTCCTCAAACTATTTTTTGGTCCCTCAATCCACTTTTGGGTTCTTCAGCCCATTTTTGGGTTCCTCAATCCGTTTTTGGTTTACTGAATCCATTTTTGGGTTCCTCAATCCAATTTTGGGTCCCTTAAACCTTTTTTGGGTTTCGCAGCCCATTTTTCGGTTCCTCAGTCTATTCTGTGGTACCTCAAACCATTTTTGGTTCCTCAATTCATTTTTGCGTTCCTGAATTCAATTTTTGTGTTCCTCAATTCATTTTTGGGTCCTTCAAAACATTTTTGTTCTCCTCAATCCATTTTTCGGGCCTTCAGCCCATTTTTGGGTTTTTAATACCATGTTTTGCTCCATGAATCCATATTTTTTTTGTTTCTTCAATCTATTTTTTAGTCCCTCAATGCATCTTTGGATTCCTCAATCCATTTTTCGGTTCCTCAGACCACTTTTGGGTTGCTCAGCCCATTTTTGGGACGCTCAGCCCATTTTTGGTTTCCTCAGAACATTTTTTTGTTGCTCAATCCATTTTTGGGTTCCTCAATCCAATTTTTGGACCCTCAATCCATTTTTGGTTACCTCAATCCATTTTAGGGTTCCTCAATCTTCTTTTGGTCCCTCAATCCATTTTTGGGTTCTTCAGCCCATTTTTGGATTCCTGAACCTATTTTTGGGCTCCTGAATCTTTTTTTTGGACCCTGAATCCATTTTCGGGTTCCTCAATTCATTTTTGTGTCCCTCAGTCCATTTTTGGGTTCCTCAATCCATTTTTGTGTTCCTCAATCCATTTTTGTGTTCCTCAATCCATTTTTTGGACCCTCAACCCATTTTTTGGACCCTCAATCCATTTTTAGGTCCTCAGCCCTCTTTTTTGGTTCCTTAGCCCATTTTTGGATTTCTCAATCCATTTTTTGATTCCTCAAACCATTTTTTAGACCCTCAATCCATTTTTTGGTCCCCAGCTCATTTTTGGGTCCCTATCCCTTTTTTTAGGTTCCTCAGCCCATTTTTGGGTTCTTCAATCTATTTTTTGGTCCCTCAATCCTTCATTGGGTTCCTCAATCTATTTTTTGGTCCCTCGATCCACTTTTGGGTTCCTCAGCCCATTTTTGGGTTCCTGAATCTGTTTTTTGGTCCTTCTATCCTTTTTTGGGTTCCCAATCCATTTTTGGGTTCCTCAATCCTTTTTTGGGTTCCTCAATCCATTCTTGGGTTCCTCTTTCCATTTTTAGGTTCATCAATCTGTTTTTGGGTTCCTCAATCCATTTTTGGTTCCCTCAGCCCATTTTTGGTTCCCTCTGCCCATTATTGTGTTTCTCAGAACATTTTTGGGTTCCTCAATTTATTTTGGCGTTCCTCAATCCATTTTTGATTCCCTCAGTCCATTTTTGGGTTCCTGAATCGATTTTTTGGTCTCTCAGGATATTTTTGGTTTCCTCAATCCATTCTTCGGTTCCTCAATATATTTTGAGTTCCTCAATCCTTTTTTTGGTTTCTCAATCCATTCTTGGGTTCCTCAATCCATTTTTTGGTCCTTGAATCCATTTTTCATTTCCTCAATCCATTTTTGGGTTCCTCAATCCATTTTTGGTTCCCTCAGATTGTTTTATGGGTCTCCCAGCCCATTTTTGGGTTCCTCAATCCCTTTTTGGTTCCCTCAGATTGTTTTATGGGTCTCCCAGCCCATTTTTGGGTTCCTCAGCCCATTTTTGGTTTCCTCAGAACATTTTTGTGTTGTTCAATCCATTTTTGGGTTTCTCAATTTAATTTTTGGACCCTCAATCCATTTTTTGTTTCCTCAATCCTTTTTTCGGTCTCTCAATCCATTTTTGGGTTCCTCAATCTTCTTTTGGTCCCTCAATCCATTTATGGGTTCGTCAGCCCACTTTTGGATTCCTGGATCTATTGTTGAGTTCCTGAATCCTCTTTTTGTCCCTGAATCCATTTTTGGGTTACTCAATCCATTTTTGGGTTCCTCAATCCATTTTTGGTTTCCTCAATCCCTTTTTGGTTTCCTCAATCCATTTTTTGGACCCTCAATCCATTTTTGGTTCCTCAGCCATTTTTTCGGTTCCTCAGTCCATTTTTTAGTTCCTCAATCCATTTTTGGGTTCCTCAATCCATTTTTTAGACCCTCAACCCATTTTTTGGTCCCCAGCCCATTTTTGGGTCCCTATGCCTTTTTTGGGGTTTCTCAGCCTATTTTTGGGTCCCTCAGTCCATTTTTGGGTTCCTCAATCCATTTTGGGGTTCCTAAATACATTTTTGGGTTCCTGAATTCATTTTTGCGTTCCTGAATTCAATTTTTGTTTTCCTCAATCCATTTTTGGTTCCTTCAATCCATTTTTTGTTTCCTCAATCCATTTTTTGGTCCTTCAATCCATTTTTGGGTTCCTCAGCCAAGTTTTGTATTCCTCAATCCATTTTTTGGTTCCTCAGCCTATTTTTGGGTTCCTCAGCACATTATGGGGTTCCTCAATCTATTTTTAGGTTGCTCAATCCGGGTTTTGGTCCCTCGGTCCATTTTTGGGTTCCTCAATCCATTTTTTGGTCTCTCAGGAGATTTTTGGTTTCCTCAATCCATTCTTCGGTTCCTCAATACATTTTTGGGTTCCTCAATCGATTTTTTTGGTCCTTCAATCCATTTTTGGGTTCCCCAATCCATTTTTTTGGTCTCTCAGCCCATTTTTGGTTTTCTCAATCCATTTTTGGGTTCCTCAATCCATTTTTGGTTTCCTCAATCCATTTATTGCACCCTCAATCCAGTTTTGGGTTCCTCAGCCCTTTTTTTTCGGTTCCTCAGCCCATTTTTTAGTTCCTCAATCCATTCTTGGGTTCCTCAATCCATTTTTTGTCCCTTAATTCATTTTTTCTTTCCTCAATCCATTTTTTTGGGTTCCTCAATCCTTTTTTTGGTCCCTCAATCCACTTTTGTGTTCTTCATCCCATTTTTCAGTTCCTTTTCCGATTTTGGTTTACTGAAACCATTTTTGGGTTCCTCAATCCATTGTTTGGTTCCTTAATCTACTTTTGAGTTCTACAGTCCATTTTTCGGTTCCTCAATCTATTTTGGAGTTCCTCAAACCATTTTTGGGTCCCTCAATCCATTTTGGGCTTCTTCAGCGCATTTCGGGGTTCCTCAGACCATTTTTTGCGTTCCTGAATCTATTTTTTGGTCCCTCTATCCTTTTTCGTTTTCCTCAATCCATTCTTGGATTCCTCAATCCATTTTTAGGTTCATCAATCTGGTTTTGGGTTCCTCAATCTTTTTTTGGTTCCCTCAGCCCATTTTCGGTTCCCTCAGCCCATTTTTGTGTTTCTCGGAATATTTTTGAGTTCCTCAGAACATTTTTGGGTTCCTCAATCTATTTTGGCGTTCCTCAATCCATTTCTGGTTCCCTCAGCCCATTTTTGGGTCCCTCAGTCCATTTTTGGGTTCCTCAGACCATGTTTGGGTTCCTCAAAACATTTTTGGGTTCCTCAATCCATTTTTAAGTACCTCAATCAATTTTTTGATTCCTCAATCCATTTCTTGGTACTTCAATCCATTTTTGGGTTCCTCAATCCATTTCTGGGTTCCTCAGAACATTTTTGGGTTCCTCCATCCATTTTTAAGTTCCTCAATCCGTTTTTTGATTTCTCAATCCATTTTTGGGTCCTTCAATACATTTTTGGTTTCCTCAATCCATTTTTTGGGACTTCAGCCCATTTTTGGGTTCTTCATTTCATTTTTTGTCCATGAATCCATTTTTTGTTTCTTCAATCTATTTTTTGGTCCCTCAATCCTTCTTTGGGTTCCTCAATCCATTTTTTGGTCCCTCAATCCACTTTTGGGTTCTTCAGCCCATTTTTCGGTTCCTCAATCCATTTTTGGTTTACTGAATCCATTTTTGGGTTCCTCAACCCATTTTTGGGTCCCTTAAACTATTTTCGGGTTCGGCAGCCCATTTTTCGGTTCCTCAATCTATTTTGGTGTTCCTCAAACCATTTTTGGTTCCTCAATTCATTTTTGCATTTCTGAATTCAATTTTTGTGTTCCTCAATCCATTTTTGGGTCCTTCAATACATTTTTGTTCTCCTCAATCCATTTTTCAGGCCTTCATCCTATTTTTGGGTTCTTAATACCATGTTTTGCTCCATGAATCCATTTTTTTGTTTCTTCAATCTTTTTTTTGGTCCCTCAGTGCATCTTTGGATTCCTCAATCCATTTTTGGGTTCTTCAGACCACTTTTGGATCGCTCAGCCCATTTTTGGTTCCTCAGCCTATTTTTGGTTTCCTCAGAATATTTTTGTGTTGCTCAATCCATTTTTGGGTTTCTCAATCCAATTTTTGGACCCTCAATCCATTTTTGGTTACCTCACTCCATTTTTGGGTTCCTCAATCCTTTTTCTGGTCTCTCAATCCATTTTTGGGTTCCTCAATCTTCTTTTGGTCCCTCAATCCACTTTTGGGTTCTTCAGCCCATTTTTGGATTCCTGGATCTATTTTTGGGTTCCTGAATCTTTTTTTTGGTCCCTGAATCCATTTTCGGTTTCCTCAAGTTATTTTTGTTTCCCTCAATCTATTTTTGGGTTCCTCAATCCATTTTTGGGTTCCTCAGAACTTTTTTGGGTTCCTCAATCTATTTTTGGGTTCCTCAGAACTTTTTTGGGTTCCTCAATCCATTTTTGGGTTCCTCAATCCATTTTTTGGTTCCTGAATCCATTTTTGAACCCTCAATCCATTTTTGGGTACCTGACTCCATTTTTGCGTTCCTCAACACTATTTTGGTTCCCTCAATCCATTTTTGGGTCCTTCAGACTATTTTTGGATTCCTCAGTCCATTTTTGGGTTCTTCAATCCATTTTTGTGTTCCTCAATGCATTTTTCTCTTCCTGAGCCCATTTTTGGATTCCTCAAACCCTTTTTGGTTTCCTCAATCCCTTTTTGGTTTCCTCAATCCATTTTTTGGACCCTCAATCCATTTTTGGTTCCTCAGCCATTTTTTCGGTTCCTCAGCCCATTTTTTAGTTCCTCAATCCATTTTTGTGTTCCTCAATTCATTTTTTAGACCCTCAACCCATTTTTTGGTCCCCAGCCCATTTTTGGGTCCCTATGCCTTTTTTGGGGTTTCTCAGCCTATTTTTGGGTCCCTCAGTCCATTTTTGGGTTCCTCAATCCATTTTTTAGACCCTCAACCCATTTTTTGGTCCCCAGCCCATTTTGGGGTCCCTATGCCTTTTTTGGGGTTTCTCAGCCTATTTTTGGGTCCCTCAGTCCATTTTTGGGTTCCTCAATCCATTTTGGGGTTCCTAAATCCATTTTTGGGTTCCTGAATTCATTTTTGCGTTCCTGAATTCAATTTTTGTGTTCCTCAATCCATTTTTGGTTCCTTCAATCCATTTTTTGTTTCCTCAATCCATTTTTTGGTCCTTCAATCCATTTTTGGGTTCCTCAGCCAAGTTTTGTATTCCTCAATCCATTTTTTGGTTCCTCAGCCTATTTTTGGGTTCCTCAGCACATTTTGGGGTTCCTCAATCTATTTTTAGGGTGCTCAATCCGGGTTTTGGTCCCTCAGTCCATTTTTGGGTTCCTCAATCCATTTTTTGGTCTCTCAGGAGATTTTTGGTTTCCTCAATCCATTCTTCGGTTCCTCAATACATTTTTGGGTTCCTCAATCGATTTTTTTGGTCCTTCAATCCATTTTTGGGTTCCCCAATCCATTTTTTGGTCTCTCAGCCCATTTTTGGGTTTCTCAATCCATTTTTGGGTTCCTCAATCCATTTTTGGTTTCCTCAATCCATTTATTGCACCCTCAATCCAGTTTTGGGTTCCTCAGCCCTTTTTTTTTGGTTCCTCAGCCCATTTTTTAGTTCCTCAATCCATTCTTGGGTTCCTCAATCCATTTTTTGGTCCCTTAATCCATTTTTTGTTTCCTCAATCCATTTTTTTGGGTTCCTCAATCCTTTTTTGGGTTCCTCAATCCATTCTTGGGTTCCTCAATCCATTTTTAGGTTCATCAATCTGGTTTTGGGTTCCTCAATCTATTTTTGGTTCCCTCAGCCCATTTTTGGTTCCCTCAGCCCATTTTTGTGTTTCTCGGAATATTTTTGAGTTCCTCAGAACATTTTTGGGTTCCTCAATCTATTTTGGCATTCCTCAATCCATTTCTGGTTCCCTCAGCCCATTTTTGGGTCCCTCAGTCCATTTTTGGGTTCCTCAGACCATGTTTGGTTTCCTCAAAACATTTTTGTGTTCCTCAATCCATTTTTAAGTTCCTCAATCAATTTTTTGATTCCTCAATCCATTTCTTGGTACTTCATTCCATTTTTGGGTTCCTCAATACATTTTTGGGTTCCTCAATTGATTTTTGCATTCCTGAAATCAATTTTTGTGTTCCTCAATCCATTTCTGGGTCCTTCAATACATTTTTGGTTTCCTCAATCCATTTTTCAGGACTTCAGCCCATTTTTGGGTTCCTCAGCCCATTTTTGGTTTCCTCAGAACATTTTTGTTTTGTTCAATCCATTTTTGGGTTCCTCAATTTAATTTTTGGACCCTCAATCCATTTTTTGGTACCTCAGTCCATTTTTGGGTTCCTCAATCCTTTTTTGGGTCTCTCAATCCATTTTTGGGTTCCTCAATCTTCTTTTGGTCCCTCAATCCATTTTGGGGTTTCTAAATCCATTTTTGGGTTTCTCAAACCCTTTTTGGCTTCCTCAATCCCTTTTTGGTTAGGGTTAGGGTTAGGGTTAGGGTTAGGGTTAGGTTTAGGGTTACGGTTAGGGTTTGGGTTAGGATTAGGTTTAGGTTTAGGCGTTAGGGTTTATGATTAGGGTTAGGGTAGTGGTAGGTGAGTGGTTAGGTTTAGGTTGAGAGTTAGGGTTAGAGTTTCTGTTTGGGTTTTGGTTATGTTACGGTTAGGTTTAGGGTTGGATAAGGGTTAGGGTCACAGTTATGTTTAGGGTTGCATTTAGGGTTAGGGTTAGTGTTATTTTTAGGTTTAAGCTTAGGATTAGGTTTAGGGTTAGGGTAAGTGTTGGATTTTCGATTAGGTTTAGGTTTAGGGTTACGGTTGTGGTTAGGTTTAAGGTTAAGATTATGATTAAGTTTTAGGGTTAATGTTAGGGTTACGGTTAGTGTTAGCTATTAGGTTTAGGATTAGGGTTAGGGCTAGGGTTAGCAGTTAGGTTTAGCTGTTAGGGTTAGGGATAGGGTTAGGTTTAGGTTAGGATTAGGGTTAGTGTTAGGATTAATTTTTTGGGTTAGAGTTAGCATTGGGGTTAAGTTTAAGTTTAGAGTTACGATTAAGGTTTAACAATACGGTTAGGTTTAGGGTTAGGGTTAGTGTTTAGGGTTAGGTTTAGGGTTAGGTTTTGGTTTACGGTTAGGGTCACGGTTACGGTTAGGGTTAGGGTTAGGGTTAGGGTTAGGGTTAGCGTTAGTGTCAGTGTTAGGATTAGGGTTAGGTTTAGGGTTAGGCTTAGGGTTACGCTTAGGGTTAGGCTTAGGGTTATGATTAAGGTTTACGGTTAGTGTTAGGGATTAGGTTTAGCGTTAGTGTTTAGGGGTTAGGGTTATATTTAGTGGTTAGGGTTAGGGTTAGGGTTAGGGTTAGGGTTAGGGTTAGGGTTAGGGTTATGATTAGGGTTAGGGTTAGGGTTAGGGTTAGGGTTAGGGTTAGGGTTAGGGTTAGGGTTAGGGTTAGGGTTAGGGTTAGGGTAGGTGTTTGGGTTTCTATTAGGTTTAGGATTAGGGTTTTGGTTGGGATTAGGTTTAGGTTTTAGTTTACGATTAATTTTAGGGTTACGGTTAGGGTTAGGTGTTACGTTTAGGGTTAGGGCTAGGGTTATTTGTTAGTGTTTAGTGTTAGGTTTACGTTTAGGGTTAGGTTGAGGGTTAGGTTTAGATTTTCTGTTTGGGTTTTGATTATGTTAGGGTTAGGGTTAGGGTTGGATATGGATTAGGGTCAGGGTCATGTTTAGGGTTGCGTTTAGGTTTAGAGTTAGGGTTAAGTTTAGGTTTAAGTTTAGGATTAGGGTTAGGGTTAGGGTAAGTGTTTGGGTTTCTATTAGGTTTAGGAATAGGTTTTCGGTTGGGTTTAGGTTTAGGTTTAATTTACGATTAATTTTAGGGTTACGGTTAGGGTTAGGTGTTAGGTTTAGGGTTAGGGCTAGGGTTAGTGGTTAGGGTTTAGTGTTAGTCTTAGGGTTAGGATTAGGTTTATGGATAGGGTTAGGGTTAAGGTTATTGTTAGTGTTTGGGATATTGTTACGTTTAGGTTAGGGTCACGGTCAGGGTTAGGGTTAATTTATGGTAAGAATTAGGTTTTGGGGTTAGTGTTAGGGTTAGGGTTAGGTTTACAGTTAGTTTCACGGTTTAGTGATAGGGTTAGTTTTACGATTAATGTTACAGTTACTGTTTTGAGTTAGGATTAAGGTTAGGGTTAGGTTTAGGGGTACGGTTAGGGTTACGGTTAGGGTTAGAATTACCATTAATGTTAGAGTTACTCTTTTGGGTTAGGGTTAGGGTTACGGTTAGGGTTAGGGATTAATTTTAGGGTCAGGGTTAGGGTTAGGTTTAGGGTTAGGGTTAGAGTTAGGTTTACGATTAATATTACAGTTACTGTTTTGGGTTAGTGTTAGGGTTAGGGTTAGGTTTACGGTTAGGTTTATGGTTTTGGGATAGGGTTGGTGTTACGGTTTAGAGTTAGGGTTAGGTTTAAGGTTAGGGTTAATGTTAGGGTTAGGTTTAGTGTTAGGGTTAGGGTTAGGGTTAGGGTTAGGCTTAGGGTTACTATTAAGGTTTACTTTTAGTGTTTGGGGTTAGGTTTAGTGTTAGCTTTAGGGCTAGCATTAGGGTTAGGGTTAGGTTTAGCGTTAGGGTTAGGGTTACGGTTACGGTTACGGTTACGGTTAGGGATACGATTAAGTTTTATGGTTAGTGTTACTGGTTATTTTTAGGGTTATCTTTAGGGCTAGCGTTAGGGTTAGGTATAGGATTAGGGTTAGGGTTCCGGTTCCGGTTCCGGTTAGGGTCAGGATTAGGGTTAGGGTTGGATAAGGTTTAGGGTTTAGTTTCAGTCTTAGGGTTAGGCTTAGGGTTACGATTAAGGTTTACGGTTAGTGTTAGGGCTTAGGTTTAGTGTTAGGGCTTAGGGGTTAGGGTTAGGTTTAGTGGTTAGGGTTCGGGTTAGGGTTAGGCATTACGGTTAGGGTTAGGGTTAGGGTTAGGGTTAGGGTTAGGGTTAGGGTTTGGTTTAGGGTTAGGATTAATATTAGGGTTAGGGTTAGGGTTAGTGTTAGGCTTAGGGTTAGGGTTAGCGTTACGGTTAAGGTTTACGGTTAGTGTTAGGGGTTAGCTTTAGGGTTAGGATTTAGGGGTTAGGTTTAGTGGTTAGGGTTAGGGTTAGGCATTGGGGTTAGGGTTAGCGTTAGGTTTAGTGTTAGGGTTAGTGTTAAGGTCAGGGTTAGCCTTAGGATTAGGGTTAGGGTTATGGTTAGGATTAGGTTTCGGGTTAGGGTCTGGGTTAGGGTTAGGGTTAGGGTTTGCGTTAGGGTTAGGGTTATGATTAGGGTTCGGGTTAGGTTTTCAATTTAGTGGTTAGGGTTTATGGTTAGGGTTAGGGTTAGTGTAGGGTTTGGTTTAGGTTTCGGGTTAGGTTGAGTATTAGGGTTATGTGTTCTGTTTTGGTTTTGATTATGTTAGTGTTCTGGTTAGGGTTGGATAAGGCTTAGGGTCAGGGTTATGGTTTGGGTTGCGTTTAGTTTTAGGGTTAGGGTTAAGTTTTGTTTTAAGGTTAGGATTAGGGTTAGGGTTAGGGTTAGGGTTAGGGTAAGTGTTGGAGTTTGGACTAGTTTTAGGTTTACGGTTGGGTTCAGGGTTAGGGTTAAGGTTTTAGGGTTACTGTTAGGGTCACGGTGTAGGGTTAGGTGTTAGGGTTAGGGTTAGGGTTAGGGCTAGGGTTAGCAGATAGGGTTTAGTGTTAGTCTTAGGGTTAGGATTCGGGTTAGGGTTAGGATTAAGGTTAGTGTTAGGGTTAGGGTAAGTGTTATGGTTATTGTTACGTTTGTGTTAGGGTCTCGGTTAGGTTTAGGGTTAAGATTAGGTTTTGCTTAGGGATAGGGTAAGTTTTAGGGTAAGGATTAGGTTTAGGGGTTCATGTTAGGGTTAGGGTTAGGGTTAAGTGTTATGGTTAGTGTTAGGGTTATGATTAGTGTTTAGGTTTAGGTTTAGCTTTAGCTTTAGTGTTAGAGTTACTGTTTTGGGTTAGTGTTAGGGTTGCGGTTAGGGTTAGGGGTTAAGGTTATGTTTACGGTTTATGGACAGGGTTGGGGTTACGGTTTAGTGTTAGGGCTTTGGTTAGGTTTAGGTTTAGGGTTTAGTCTTAGTCTTAGGGTTAGGATTAGGGTTATGGTTAGGGTTAGAGTTACGATTAATGTTTAGGGTTAGTGTTAGGGGTTAGGGTTAGAATTTGCGGTTTAGGGTTTAGGGTTAGTGTTAGGGTTAGGGTTACGATTAAGGTTTATGGTTAGTGTTAGGGGTTAGGTTTAGAGTTACCTTTAGGGCTAGCGTTAGGGTTATGGTTAGGGTAAGGTTTACGGTTACGGTTAGGGTCAGGATTAGGGTTAGGGTCGGATAAGGTTTAGGGTTAGGTTTAGGGTTTAGTTTCAGTCTTAGGGTTAGGGTTAGTTTTAGGGTTAGGGTTAGGGTTAGGGTTAGGATGAGGGCTAGGGGTTAGGGTTAGCGTTAGTGTTACGGTTACGGCTACGGTTAGGGTCAGGGTTAGGTTTAGGTTTAGTGTTACGTTTGGGTTAGGGTCACGGTTAGGTTTAGTGTTAGGTTTAGGTTTAGTGTTAGGATTAGTGTTAGGGTTAGGGTTAGGGTAAATGTTAGCGTAAGGATTAGATTTAGGGTTTAGTTTTGGGGTTAGTTTCAGAATTAGGGTTAATTTTAGGGTTAGGGTTAGGGTTTGGGGATAGGGTTTGGGTTACAGTTAGGGTTATGTTTAGGGTTACGTTTAGGATTAGGACTAGGTCTAGATTTAGGGTTAGGGTTAGGGTTAGGGTTAGGGTTAGGGTTAGGGTTAGGGTTAGGGTTAGGGTTACGGTTACGGTTAGGATCAGGGTTAGGTTTAGGGTCAGGGTTCACTTTAGGGTTTAGTGTTAATCTTAGGGTTAGGTTTAGTGTTAGGGTTTGGGTTAGGATTAGGTTTATGTTTAGCGTTAGGGTCAGGGTAAGGGTTAGATTCAGGGTTAGGGTTAGGTTTAGGGTTAGTGTTAGGTCTAGGGTTAGGGTAATTGTTAGGGCAAGGATTGGGTTTAGGGTTACGATTATGGATAGGGTTAGGTTTAGGTTTAGGCGTTAGGGTTTATGGTTAGGGTTAGGGTAGGGTTAGGTTTAGGGTCAGGATTAGGGTTAGGTTTAGTGTTACGGTTAGGGTTTGGATTAGGGTTAGGTTTAGGTTTAGGCGTTAGGGTTTATGGTTAGGGTTAGGGTAGTTGTAGGTGAGGGGTTAGGGTTAGGTTGAGAGTTAGGGTTAGAGTTTCTGTTTGGGTTTTGGTTATGTTAGGGTTAGGGTTAGGGTTAGGGTTGGATAAGGGTTAGGGTCACAGT
The DNA here is from genome assembly GCA_033558185.1 of Dromococcyx pavoninus. Classification (NCBI taxonomy): domain Eukaryota; kingdom Metazoa; phylum Chordata; class Aves; order Cuculiformes; family Neomorphidae; genus Dromococcyx; species Dromococcyx pavoninus. Next base: position 19,157 of record JAUMJL010002055.1, on the reverse strand, counting down.
TATGTTTAGGATTGCATTTAGGGTTAGGGCTAGGGTAAGTTATGGGGTTTCGATTAGGTTTAGGGTTAGGGTTACTGTTGGGGTTAGGTTTAAGGTTTATGTTATGATTAAGTTTTAGGGTTAATGTTAGGTTTACAGTTAGGGTTAGCTATTAGGTTTAGGGTTAGGGTTAGGGCTAGGGTTAGCGGTTAGGTTTAGCTGTTAGGGTTAGGGTTAGGGATAGGGTTAGGTTTACGGTTAGGATTAGGGTTAGTGTTAGTGTTAGGATTAATTTGTTGGGTTAGGGTTAGCATTGGGGTTAGGTTTAGGTTTAGAGTTACGATTAAGGTTTAATAATACGATTTGGTTTAGGGTTAGGGTTAGCATTTAGGGTTAGCATTTAGGGTTAGGTTTAGGGTTAGGTTTTGGTTTACGGTTAGGGTTACGGTTACGGTTACGGTTACGGTTACGGTTAGGGTTAGGGTTAGGGTTAGGGTTAGGGTTAGGGTTAGGCTTAGGGTTAGGCTTAGGGTTATGATTAAGGTTATGATTAAGGTTTACGGTTAGTGTTAGGGATTAGGTTTAGGGTTAGGGTTTAGGGTTAGGGTTTCGGGCTTAGGGTTAGGTTTAGTGGTTAGGGTTAGTCATTAGGGTTAGGGTTAGGGTTAGGGTTAGGGTTAGGGTTAGTGTTAGGGTTAGGGTTAGGGTTATAATTAAGGTGTACGGTTAGTGTTAGGGATTAGGCTTAGGGTTAGGGTTTAGGGGTTAGGGTTAGGTTTAGTGGTTAGGATTAGTCATTAGGTTTAGGTTTAGGGTTAGGGTTAGGGTTAGGGTTAGGGTTAGGGTTAGGGTTAGGGTTAGGGTTAGGGTTAGGGTTAGGGTTATGATTAAGGTGTACGGTTAGTGTTAGGGATTAGGCTTAGGGTTAGGGTTTAGGGGTTAGGGTTAAGTTTAGTGGTTAGGGTTGGGGTTAGGCATTAGGGTTAGGGTTATTTTTAGGTTTAGGATTACAGTTAGTGTTAAGGTCAGGGTTAGGGTTACGGTTAGGGTTAGGGTTAGCGTTAGGATTAATTTTTTGGGTTAGGGTTAGCGTTGGGGTTAGGGTTAGGGTTAGAGTTGCGATAATATTTTAATACTACGGTTAGTGTTAGTGTTAGGCTTAGGGTTAGAGTTATGGTTAGGGTTAGTGTTAGCGTTATTGTTAGCATTTAGGGTTAGGGTTAGGGTTAGGTTTTGGTTTACGGTTAGGGTTAGGGTTAGGGTTACGGTTACAGTTAGGTTTAAGCGTTAGGGTTACGGTTAGGGTTAGGTTTAGGGTTAAGTTTAGGGTTATGATTTGGGTTAGGGTTAGTTTTAGGCTTAGGGTTAGGCTTAGGGTTATGATTAAGTTTTACGGTTAGTGTTAGGGATTAGGTTTAGGTTTAGGGTTTAGTGGTTAGAGTTAGGTTTAGTGGTTATGGTTAGGGTTAGTCATTAGGGTTAGGGTTAATGTTAGATTTATGGTTAGGGTTCAGGTTAGGGTAAGGTTAGGTTTAGGTTTAGGGTTAGGTTTAGAGTTTCTGTTTGGTTTTGATTATGTTAGGTTTAGGGTTAGGGTTGGATATGGGTTAGGGTCAGGGTTATGTTTAGGGTTGCGTTTAGGTTTAGGGTTAGGGTTAATTTTAGGTTTAAGGTTAGGATTATGGTTAGGGTTAGGGTAAGTGTTGGGGTTTCTATTAGGTTTAGGGTTAGGGTTTCGGTTGGGGTTAGGTTTAGGGTTTAGTTTACAATTAAGTTTTAGGGTTACTGTTAGGGTTACGGTTAGGGTTAGGTGTTAGGTTTAGGGTTAGGACTGGGGTTAGTGGTTAGGGTTTAGTGTTAGTCTTAGGGATAGGGTTAGGGTTAAGGTTAGTGTTAGTGTTTGGGTTATTTTTACATTTGGGTTAGTGTCACGGTCAGGGTTAGGGTTAGTTTTACGGTAAGGATTAGGTTTTGGGGTTAGTGTTAGGGTTAGGGTTTAGGATTATGGTTAGGGTTAGGGTTATGATTATTGTTTAGGTTTAGGTTTAGTGTTAGAGTTACTGTTTTGGGTTAGGGTTAGGGTTATGGTTAGGGTTAGGGTTACGGTTAGGGTTCGGGTTAGGTGTTAAGGTTAGGGTTAGTGTTAGGGTTAGTGTTAGGGTTAGGGTTAGGTTTACGGTTAGGTTTACGGTTTAAGGATAGGGTTAATTTTACGATTAATGTTACAGTTACTGTTTTGGGTTAGGATTAGGGTTAGGGTTAGGTTTAGGGGTACAGTTAGGGTTACGGTTAGGGTTAGGATTACGATTAATGTTAGAGTTACTCTTTTGGGTAGTGTTAGGATTACTGTTAGGGTTAGGTTTAGGGGTTAAGTTTAGGGTCAGGGTTGGGCTTATGTTTAGGGTTAGGGTTAGGGTTAGGTTTACGATTAATATTACAGTTACTGTTTTGGGTTAAGATTAGGGTTAGAGTTAGGTTTAAGGTTAGGTTTACGGTTTTGGAATAGGGTTGGTGTTACGGTTTAGAGTTAGGGTTAGGTTAAAGTTAGGGTTAGGTTTAGGGTTAGGCTTAGTGTTAGGGTTAGGGTTACGGTTAGGGCTAGGATTAGGGTTAGGGTTACGATTAATGTTTAGGATTAGTGTTAGGGATTAGGTTTAGCATTAGAGGCTAGGGGTTAGGGTTAGGCTTAGGGTTACTATTAAGGTTTATGTTTAGTGTTTGGGGTTAGGTTTAGTGTTAGCTTTAGGGCTATCATTAGGGTTAGGGTTAGGGTTAGGGTTACGGTTACGGTTACGGTTACGGTTACTATTACGGTTATGGTTACACTTACTGTTAGGGTTACGGTTACTGTTAGGGTCAGGATTAGGGTTAGGGTTGCATAAGGTTTAGGATTAGGTTTAGGATTTAGTTTCAGTCTTAGTGTTAGGTTTTGTTTTAGGGTTAGATTTTAGGTTACGATTAAGGTTTACGGTTAGTGTTAGGGATTGGTTTTAGGGTTAGGGCTTAGGGGTTAGGGTTAGGTTTAGTGGTTAGGGTTAGGGTTAGGCATTAGGGTTAGGGTTAGGGTTAGGGTTAGGGTTAGGTTTATGGTTTAGTTTCAGTCCTAGTGTTAGGCCTATGTTTAGTGTTAGGGTTATGATTAAGGTTTACGGTTAGTGTTAGGGAGTTAGGTTTAGGGTTTGGGCTTAGGGGTTAGGGTTATGTTTAGTGGTTGGGATTAGGGTTAGGCATTAGTTTTAGGCTTAGTGTTAGTGTTAGTGTTAGTGTTAGGGTTAGGGTTAAGGTCAGGGTTAGGGTTAGAGTTAGGGTTAGGGTTAGGGTTAGGGTTAGGGTTAGGGTTAGGATTAGGGTTAGGATTAGTGTTAGGATTAGTGTTAGGCTTAGGGTTAGGCTTAGGGTTACAATTAAGGTTTACGGGTAGTGTTAGGGATTAGTTTTAGTGTTAATGTTTAGGGGTTAGGGTTAGGTTTAGTGTTTAGGGTTAGGCATTAGGGTTAGGGTTACTGTTAGGTTTTGGGTTAGGGTTAGGGTTAAGATCAGGGGTAGAGTTTGGGTTAGGGTTAGGGTTATGGGTAGGATTGGGGTTAGGTTTAGGGTGTGGGTTAGGGTTAAGGTTAGGTTTAGGGGTTAGGGTTTATGGTTAGGGTTAGGGTTAGGGTTGGATAAGTTTTACGGTCAGGGTTATGTTTAGGGTTGCGTTTAGGTTTAGGGTAGGGTTAAGTTTAGGTTTAAGTTTAGGATTAGCTTTAGGGATAGGGTTATGGTAGGGTTAAGTTAAGGTTTAAGGTTAGGATTAGCTTTAGGGATAGGGTTAGGGTAAGTGTTGGGGTTGTGATTTGGTTTAGGGTTAGGTTTACGGTTGGGGTTAGGGTTAGGGTTAAGCTTACGATTAAGTTTTAGGTTTACTTTTAAGGTTACAGTTAGGGTTAGGTGTTAGTTTTAGGGTTAGGATTATGGCTTGCGTTAGCGGTTAGGGTTTATTGTTAGTCTTAGGGTTAGGATTAGTGTTTAGGTTTAGGTTTAGGTTTAGGGTTTGTGTTAGTGTTACTGTTTTGGGTTATGGTTTGTATTAGGGTTACGGTTAGGGTTAGGATTAGGGTTAGTGTTGCGGTTAAGGTTAGGGTTAGGATTAGGGTTAGTGTTGCGGTTAAGGTTAGGGTTAGGGTTAGGTTTACGGTTTAGGTATAGGGTTGGGGTTACGGTTTAGAGTTAGGGTTAGATTTAGGGTTTAGTCTTACTCTTAGGGTTAGGTTTAGGGTTAGGGTTACGGTTAGGGTTACGATTAATATTTAGGACGTAAACAGCGTAACAGGACTTTACATAATATGGCTCACCATGGCATAACGTGGCGCAACAGCAACAGGGCTTTACATAACGTGGCTCACCATGGCATAACGTGGCGTAACAGGACTTTACGTAACATGGCTCACCATGACATAACATGCTCGCTTGCTGGCTGGCATAATGTAACATGCTCAGCGGCCAGCCCGCAGGCATAAGATGCTCATTCAGCTTTCATCATCATGCTTCAGCACACAGGTTGCCCCTCTGCATCTGAAAAAAACAACATCAAACAAGTCACAGTGATACTCAGTGAGAGCTGGACTATGTCAGACATCTTGTTTCCATTTAGAAATACCATCTCTATTTCACCCTATAGCCAAGCTGAATAAAACCCAAACAAACCCAAACACTGAACCCCACACCTACCAGATGTAACACCCTTGGGATTCAAAAGTCACCGTTCACTCCAGCAGTTAATCATAGTCAGCTTTGCTCATACTCTGTGCCCGTATAACCTTAAGGCAATTACTCCCAAGGCTTGGTGCCTGGGGGACTGTTTGTTCTGCCATGAACCTTACAGACTGTGCCTACACGACCTGGGCTTGTCAAAGTATAAAACTTAGAACCTTACTGTGTTCATTATGGCTGACACTATCACTTCTATGCCTTCAGCAGAGCAGCTCCAACGACACATATACAAACACTGCAACCGAGACAAATGACTCTATACCCATGCCAGAAAAAGCTTTGGAAGAACAATGACCAGGACAGGCATGCCACTGGGCAGGAAGATCATGGCAGCTGCGAGAAAGAAGCAGCAGCCCTTGGAAGACAGTAAGACCATGACCCATGGCAAAAACATGTGGCCACAACTGGGAGGATGCTAGGATGCGTGTGCAAGATACCCCACTTAAAGGCCTAAAGACTTAGACGATATATGGAAGAAGACCAAGAACAGGGATCTAAGAAAATGGATGACCTATGATCAGGGTTGTTGACATGGGCTGCGATGCCTCTGCAAAACTCAAATGACAAAGATCTTCCAAGAGATGAGGTCGATCCACGCTTTTAAGATTGCCGTGCAAGAAAAGCAGTGCCACAATAGCACTGTGCGATGGGTACAGGCATTTGAGACTATAGAGATGGAGACCAAGGCGCGTACTGCTTGCCTCGATAGCAAAGAGGAGATCGAGACCCAAGAAAGGTCCGAGACAAAGCACACAGACAACATAAACCACACAATGACACAGACACGGGTTGGAACTGCCCGGCCCGGCAGCTGCTAGCATTGCGTCGACAAGTAATCCCCTCTGCCTTTACCTGCCCAAAAGGGACAATTCCCACAAAGCCCTCTCCTCTATGCTAGAAACCCTCCCCGCCCCTCCCAACCTACGGCCCTCTTCCCGGTCCCAGACTGGCCCTGGTCCCTCCACTTAGCTTTCAGAGGGCCGAGGACCTGAAGACGTCCCCGGCAGAAATACTTTAATGGCAACGGTCGATGGGAACGACCCCGCAGTCACCAGCTTCCTCTGCACGGCCTGCAAGAAAACCAAACGCAAATCAAAAGCTGTGCTCACAAGTCAAAGTTGCGCTGCTGTGTGCCAACGTCTTCCACAAGGCACATCCTCGCGGCAAAACTGCCACGGCCTTCTACTCGCCTGCTCCTTGCCCGTCCAAACATCCAACGCTGCGGCCGTCGTCTCCTGGGGCACCTAAGGTAACAGGAGATGCAAAATTACTCTTGCGATTGTCAGAAATCGGTTCCCGTGCTCCCTCTCCCTACTGCCCGGCTCACCTCAAAGGCTCTTCCTGTTCCAAAGGTGGCCCAAACGGCACCTGCAAAACCAAATGTAAATGCTCAACTCAGTTGCTGTATCGCTCTTAGGCATCGGCTCAAACAACAGCCTCCTCACCTTCTCGGACCGCATGTTGTCACGTGGCTTTGCCCCTCTGAGGCTGCGTGCGGCACCTGCAAAACACAAAGATGATGACATGTGCTCAGATTCTACCCAAAAGCACACGGTGCCCGCACCGATTTCTATTTCGCCCTCCGTTACCTTGACTTCTCGCCCGCTCGGCCTCTGTCGTCTCACGCTGACGTGCTGAGGCTTGCACAGCACCTGCAATACAGAAAGCAAACAGGCGCTTTTATCTTCGCCAATAACTCATCACCTGAACTAATAACCGCTGCTTCAGGTAACTCATAATTGCTCTCCTTGCTCGAGTTGGCGCCGGCACCGGCATTCCGCTGTGCTACTTGCTCTGCACCTTCAAAGTTAGAAAAATAAAAGGCACTGTACCTCATTTTCATGCTACTGGTCGAATTATTCTGTCAACACCACATCCAACTCACCTTGCTGTTGTGCTCTTCTCGCCTCTCCATCGCCAGCCTTTGGTGCACGGCTCATTCCTCTGCATCTGAAAAGCACAATAGCAAACAAGTCACCTGGTGCTGAGTGAGATCTGAACAATTCCAGGCACCTAGTTTCCATTTAGGAATACCTTCTCTATTTTACACCACAGCCAGGCAGAATAAAACCCAAACAAACCCACACACTAAGCCCCATACCTACCGCATGTTGCGATTTAAACTGCTCCCCTTCGCACAAGTTGTTTGTCACAGGCAGCTTTGCTCATACTCTGTGCCTGTGTAGCCCTAAGTGACTCCCATGGCCTGGTGTTAATTTGCTTGTTTTTTCTGCCATGCACCTTACAGACTGTTCCTACAAGGCCTGGGCTTATCAACATACGAACCATAGAATTTTACCGTTATTCTTCTAGACGATTTTATCGGTTCTGTGCCACAGGCAGAGGAGCTCCAACCACACACAAACACGCACAGACAAACACTGTATAAGAAACCAGTGACACGACATTCAGAGGCAAAAGAAACTCTGTAAGAACAATGACACCCCAACCATAGATGCCATCAAGCAGGAAGGCCCAGGGGGCTGCAAAGAACAATCTACAGCAGCCCTGGAAGAATGGAAGACTGTGGCCCATTACAAAGAGATGTGGCCACAACTGGGAGGATGCACCAGCAAGAAGCCCCATTTAAAGGCCTAAAGTCTTGGAGGGTGCAGGGAAAAATATCCCGGAATAAGGATCCAAGAAATGGATGACCAATCATCAGTGATGCTGATGTGGGCTGCGATGCCACTACAAACGATGAATGACCAGAATTTTCCAAGAGATGAGGCCGATCCACGCTTTAAGATTGTCGTGCAAGAAAAAGCAGTGCCACAATAGCACTGTGCGATGGGTACAGGCATTTGAGACTATAGAGATGGAGCCCAAGGCGCGTACTGCGTGCCTTCAAAGCAAAGAAGAGATTGAGATCCAATAACAGTACAAAACACAGAAACGGACTACATAAATCACACAGACACAGGCTGAAACCACCCTGCCCGGCACCTGCTAGCATTGGACTGAAAAAAATATCAAACCCCTCCCAATATCTGTATCACAGTATCACAGTATCACAGTATCACAAGGTTGGAAAGGACCTCTGAGATCATCAAGTCCAACCTATAACCCAACACTAACACCAACCATCATCTAGACCATGGCACTCAGTGCCACATCCAATCTCCCCTTAAACACCTCCAGGGTCGGCGACTCCACCACCTCCCTGGGCAACGCATTCCAATGGCCAATCGCCCTTTCAGTAAAGAACTTCTTCCTCACATCAAGCCTAAACTTTCCCTGACGAAGCTTGAGTCCATGCCCTCTAGTTCTGTCACTGGTCACCTGAGAGAAGAGACCAACCCCTGCCCGACTACCAGCTCCTTTTAGGTAGTTGTAGAGAGCAATGAGGTCTCCCCTGAGCCTCCTCTTCTTTAGACTAAACAGCCCCAACACACTCAGTCGCTCCTCATAGGGCTTATGCTCCAGACCTTTTACCATCTTCGTTGCCCTCCCCTGAACACATTCCAGTATCCTGACATCTTTCCCAAACTGGGGGGCCCAGAACTGTACACAGTATTCCAGATGAGGCCTGACTAGTGCCGAATACAGGGGAACAATAACTTCTCTGGTTCTGCTGACTACACTATTCCTGATGCAGGCCAGAATGCCATTGGCCTTCTTGGCCACCTGGGCACACTGCTGGCTCATGTTGAGCTTCCTGTCAACCAGCACTCCCAGGTCCTTTTCTGCCTGACTACTCTCCAGCCACTCTGTCCCCAATCTGTAGCTCTGCATGGGATTGTTGCATGGGATTGTCCCAAGGGTACTCTTCCTGCACAGCCCTCTCCCCTGTATTGCTTTAAAAACCTTCCTTTCTATTTTCAACCCTTTCCCCTCTTCCCAGCCCCGGTCCCTCAACTTAGCTTTCAGAGGGCTGGGGGTCTGAAGCCATCCTCAGCAGAAGCTCAGCTAGAATCGGCTGTCTGAGAGAATTCTGCAGTCACCGGTTTCTTCAACACCTGCAAGAAAACCAAACAGAAACTAAAATGCTACTGACAGTCAGCATTGCACTGGTCAACATCAGCATCTTGCACACCATTTTCCTCTGCAAAGCTGCCTTGGCCTTCTGCTCCCCTACTCCAAGCCAATTTCAATGTCATATGCTGCAGCCGTGATCACCTGGGGCACCTAAGGTAATAAGAGACACAAAATTACTCTTGATTGTGGGAAATCAATCCCTTTTTCTCTCTTGCTGCTGCCCAACTCACGTCAAATACTCTTCCTGTTCTAAAGGCAGCAATGTATAGCACCTACAAAACCAAAGGTAGCAATGCACAGCACCTACAAAACCAAAGGTAAAAGCTCAACTGAGTTGCTGGATAGTGCTTTGCTCTTAGACACCCACCTTGCCAACAATCTCCTTATCCTCTAAGACCTCTCGTAGGCATGAAGCTTCACCTCTCCAAGGTTGAGTGCAGCACCTGCAATTAAACAAAGCAAAAGACACGTGTTCAGATAGTACCCAAAAGCACAAGTTACCCACAGTGATTCTCCACCTCCTGGTCCTTTACTTTGACCGCTCACCCTCTTGGCCTCCATCACCTCAAGCTGCCATATTGAGACTTACACATCACGTGTAATACACAAACAGCAAGGGATGCTCATAGCTTCGCAGGCAATGCAACTCCTGAGCAAACTGCTCCTTCAGCCCACTCACCATTGCTGTCCTTGCTTGATTCAGCTCTGGTGTCAATATTTCATTTTGCTACACAACTTCAACATGAAAATCTCAACCCATAAGCTACCCATACGGCAACCAGTCACATCTTCCTACTGACACCATGGGCTAAGTCACCTTCTTATTGCTTCCCTCTCCTCTATCGTCACCCTTTGGTGTCCGGCTCATCTCTCTGCATCTGAAAAAAATACTGATTGGGTTAACCAGATGGTGATCAATAACAACAATTCCTATGACCTTGCTCCCATTTAGAAATCCGTCCAGAGTCCAACTACAGCCAGTCAGTAAAAAAAAAGGGCCATACTTAAGCCCCACACATACAAGCCTTAACACGTATGAGATTCAATCTTCTTCCTGCCACAGCAGCCCCTCCTACGTGGCTCAAATCATCACCATAGAATACTGTTGAAATGATTACGCACACAGTCTACCGGGGATAATCAATCCGAGATGGCTGCGCAACCTTTGCCTAAACAGCCTGGGTGTATCAACATATTGACTATGTACTCTTACTGCTCTTCCATCCTGATCCTACATCACCAAGCAGAGCAGCTCGAGGTCACACACACAGAGACAAGCACTGGACAGAGTGCTATGATTAATACAACTCAAATGATGAGAGAAAATTCTCAGTGATAAGAATGACTCCCAGACTAGAGACATGGTCCAGCAAGAAGATCTGCAGGGTGAGGTGAGCAGGTTCTGTGGCAAGGTCACAAAGAGAAAAGGGTAATACCTTGTTAACAAGAAACTATCAAAACTGAGATGACGTAGGCACGAGAAGCCTAACTTCAAGCCCTAAAACTGAGATAACGCAGGGAAGAAATTCCTGTCCGTGAAGACTAATGACTAGAGAGTAGAGCTGCTGCTAGCATGGACAACCATTGTGCTTCAAGAAATGACCAACCATAAAAATTTAAGACGCGAGACTGTTCTGTGCTTTAAGCCCATGGTGCAAGAGAAGAAGCTCAAGTGGCTCTGTGCCACTGAGGCATCTGAGACCCTAGGGATGTTACCCAAGGAATGTGCAGTACTTCTTGAGCATAAAGACAATATCAAGGCCCAAGAAAGCTCTAAGACACGGGAGACAGACAGTCCGCACAGTGACAGACACAGGCTGGAACTGGTTTGCCCAGCATGTGCTAGTGTTGTGCCAAGGAGTACCCTCTTCCCTAAATCTGCCCCAAGGGGACGCTTCCTGCACATCCCTCTCCCCTATGTTGTCTTTAAAACCTCTCTCTGCCATCCCCAGCCTTCTCTCCTTCACAAAGCTCCATGCCATCCCCGGTTCCTCAACTTGGCTCTCAAAGAACCAGAGACCTAAAGCCATCCTCAACAGACTGATGAACCCACCTCCCATTCCTCAACCATCCCGCGGTCCCAAAACATTAAAAAGTCCTCCTCTATTCGTGGACTGTCAAAGAGCCCTTCCCTGTGTTCTACCAGCCCCTCTCACTTCTGTCATCCCACAGACTAGCAAAGTAAGCAAATTTCAGATTACTTTAACCTAGAAGGCACCTATTACAAATGGTAAAGCCTTTAGGAACAGGCAAAGGGGAATGGCAATGGGCTATCCCATAACCAGAAAATTCGGGCAAAGAAAAAGCATCTCGAATAAAATAAATAAAAATGGAAGCTATGAAAATATCTTGCCACCTCTAGACATCCAAAACAAAATTACTGACCTGAAAACAAACATGCACTACCTGCAGACAGCAAATATACTTAATACATACGCTGCTTAGCCTTGACTCACCACAAAGCTCTTACCTCCAACAGACACCTCTGCCTCTCTAAAATTAAAAAAAAAAAGTCCAAACAAACAAACAGATAGCTTAGCCTGCTCAAAAAGTTGCAGTGAAGTGAAAGAACAGCAGAACAGTAAACTCAAGGGAGACCAGAAGCTGAATGAGCTCCTGATGAAAGGCATGTGGCTTATAAACCCCTGGACCTTCCCACCCATCACCTGGGAATGGGGTGGGGCAAACCCCTACAAAAAGATAAATAGGAGCAGTTCTAAGTTATTAAATCTGCCTTATATATTCAGGCCATTTACGATGCAGGGAGAGTAGCAGAATCTCCCACTATGGCTCCTGTGCACCCTGAACGATCCACCCCATTGCTTTGAGGATTACCAGATCATCTAAAAACATTCGTAGTTTCCGTTTGAGACAAGTTAAGGACCGGATGAGCCCAGATGGGTGGGCTCTATACCTGGACAGAGTCTAAGATATGATCAGTTACGGGAGACACATGGGGTGGACTTTACAAGTCCGAAGCCCTAGAGACTCTGTTAACTCTAAGAGCAGTAAAAGGGTCGAAGCTGTGAATGGGTGAAAAAGGATCAAAGTGCAGGAAGAAGGATCCCTAACAGACCTACCTTTCATTCCAAATGAAATGAGTTGTGGAAAAGGGCGCTAGAAACAGGAATCTGAAGAAAAACCCTGTCATGTGGGGTATCGATACCAAATTCACAACAATTAGTGGAATTAGTGAGCCGAAAGGAAAGGTTTGGTCCCCTGTCCCCAAGTGCTCCACTGCCAGTACCAACGGAACGAGATCTCAACTGGCTCAAAGAAGCTATGTCAAAAAACAATAGACTCCCCCGGGAACGGTGTTGAGCCACACTTGCACCCAGGTAATGAATACCTGATGGCTTCCTGATCACATTTCACCTACTATTGTTTTACTACTCAGCAAGCGGCAACTGTGTTTAGAATTTTTAATAGACACTGGGGCCCAGATGTCCACCGATGCTGCAGCTTTGTTAGAATTAAACCCAGGAAATCCAATGATTAAATTTTCTGCAATAGAGGGTGGAAAAAAGGATTGCCCCACCGTGGTTACTAAAGTAACACTCCCAGGAGGTGTGCGAGCTCCTGTGGCACAATGTTTGGTCTTGGACTTAACCAAAATGAATATTAGAATCATAGATTCATCTGGGGTAGTGCGAGACTGGGTGAAGGAGGAAGGAATTTGATGGATTGCTCTGTACCCCCACAAGCAAATAGGTTGGTGGAATGAACTAATGATCTGATGAAATGGCACGCAAAAATCGGGCAGGCCATTGGGGCAAATTGCCTTCCGTCAGCAATGTATGTATTCAACAACAGATGGACGGCAGGAGGCAGTCCAGAAATGAAAGGTTTTGTATCAGTTGCCAATGCCATTAGTCCCCAATTATGAATAGTCCCGGGACAGTATCCAACGCCTTTCCATATGGAACAGCCAGTATTAGTGAATCTCCTTCATGTACGGAAGGTACGAATGAGTCTAAAAATCCCAAAGAATAAATATGTGTGGGAGGCACAAGGCCAATCTGGAAATACCCAGTGAATCCTTACCTGATGGATCTTTCTTTTTACTTGAAGTGAGATCGTCGAGACAAAACAAGCTGAATCACAGTATGTTTTTCCCACAGGAATGAAACAGCAGAAGAATAAGAACACAGAACTGCTCCTCGACTGAGCTACTGGATTGGACGGAGTTGGACTGTTTTCCAGCCCAATTGCTCTTTGTTACAACAATAATAGCATTTTTAGCTTTAATAATTATTTGGCAACGGCATTTGTAAGACGAAATGTTATTATGCCACAGTCGTTTTGATTGTGATCATTCTACTGTGTTGGTTATTATTGTTGAAGTTCAGATTGTGGTTTAGATATTGTTATTGTTAAAGAGTGTGAAGTAATGATGTCTTTAGAAATTTTGGTTTTGATAAGTTTACGCGAAGGAACCACTGTCCCCTTAAAAAGTTGGAATGGAGAAAATGAATTTGTGGCTTTAGGAGAACTGGTAGCCTGTTTTTATAATCTCACCGATTTTGGCCATGTGGGGGCCCGTTTGGATTAGAAAACTGGCCATGTACTGTGGTTCCTCTTTCCCCCGAGGTATTAGTGAGCTGTTACAGTCCAGTAAACCTAAAAAACCTGACCTATTGGGACAATTATACCAATCCAAAGTGGCCAACTAAATATTCTGCACGGAGCATATACTGTAGGAAGAGCAAAGAAAAAGATGGTAGTTCTGTTGGGACCGGTCACTCTAATTTTACTTACTGAATTAGAAACCTGACTTACAAGAATACAAATTATCTGTTTGTCAATTTTGAGGAGTGAACAGATGATAACGGACCCATCTACTTTACACACTCATATTCCAATAGGGATTTAAGTGGCACAAGAAAAGTGGGTGGCCATGACTATGGAAATAGAAGCACGGCTATGTAACAGCTCAGATCCGTTCAATGGGATCCATTATAGAATTTCTCCGAGCTACTCTTACTGGATTAATGCTCAGGATAATACCAAGTGTTTCCCTGCTAAAAAAAAAATGGTAACTTTGTTCAAACACATTATTAGACAAAGGGACACGAGCTCTAGGAAGTCATTATTGGATATGTGGTTCAGTATAAATTACTAGCATCAAACTGGACGAGAACACATTACATAGGAGTTATTTGCTCCTTATTTTTCATACTTCCAGAAGAGAGGGATAATGAAGTGAGTGTCTAGGTCTACGATGATTTAAGATAAACTAGGCAGTTCATTAGTCCCCATCTAACACAGTGAGGTGCTAATCAATGATGGGGAAAAGATGAGTCTTATACATAGTCCTTATCTCGCTCTTAATGTCCCTCCCAACGGAGCCCCTTTTGCAGCCGGTTCCAAAGTCACAGAGAAGCAGTCGGTCTGTCCCTTCCCTCCGACAGCAGCAGTCATTTAAATCTTCATCCATCTCAGCAGTTAGCATTCGCTTCACTGTAAAACCTCTAGATGTTGATTTGCAAAGAGAACCTGTCAGACGAGAAATGCTTCACCCTGCAAGATCATCCTCTGCCTTCGTCTGCGCAGCACAAGTAACAAACGAACTGGTAATAGACCAGTAATAGACCGGAGGACTGTAGTATGCGCAAACGGACAATAGATGGCAGCAGAGACTGTGGAATGGATCCAGGGGACTAATGCATTTACCTGGCTCTGCTCAGGCTTCTGCCGGGTTTCAGGGCATTGCCGTACCTGTCAATTTCGGTTCTACTTCTCTTGCTACTCCAAGGCAGTACGATTGCTCCCTAGATCAAGCATCAAAGAGACCTTCTGCAGCTCCTGTGGATGCTTGCCATCCTCTATGGAGCGCTTCATTTCAAAGAGCAACGTGAGCGCTCTTCACTGGCAGATCCTTCTGCAAAGACCTGCAGTTCCTCTCTCCCCCGTCCCAGACATTATCAGCCTTGCGGACAAGAAGGGTGGTTAAAGGAACCCAAAAATGGGCTGAGGAACCCAAAAATGGGCTGAGGGGCCAAAAAATGGGCTGAGGAACGCAAAAATGGGCTGAGGAACCAAAAAATAGGCTGAGGGGCCAAAAAATAGGCTGAGGAACCCAAAAATGGGCTGAGGAACCCAAAAATGGGCTGAGGGGCCAAAAAATGGGCTGAGAAACCCAAAAATGGGCTGAGGAACCCAAAAATGGGCTGAGGAACCCAGAAATGGGCTGAGGAACCCAAAAATGGGCTGAGGGGCCAAAAAATGGGCTGAGGAACCCAAAAATGGGCTGAGGAACCCAAAAATGGGCTGAGGGGCCAAAAAATGGGCTGAGGGGCCAAAAAATGGGCTGAGGAACCCAAAAATGGGCTGAGGGGCCAAAAAATGGGCTGAGGAACCCAAAAATGGGCTGAGGAACCCAAAAATAGGCTGAGGGGCCAAAAAATGGGCTGAGGAACCCAAAAATGGGCTGAGGAACCCAAAAATGGGCTGAGGGGACAAAAAATGGGCTGAGGAACCCAAAAATGGGCTGAGGGGCCAAAAAATGGGCTGAGGAACCCAAAAATGGGCTGAGGAACCCAAAAATGGGCTGAGGGGCCAAAAAATGGGCTGAGGAACCCAAAAATGGGCTGAGGAACCCAAAAATGGGCTGAGGGGCCAAAAAATGGGCTGAGGGGCCAAAAAATGGGCTGAGGAACCCAAAAATGGGCTGAGGAACCAAAAAATAGGCTTAGGGGCCAAAAAATAGGCTGAGGAACCCAAAAATGGGTTGAGGAACCCAAAAATGGTCTGAGGAACCCAAAAATGGGCTGAGGGGCCAAAAAATGGGCTGAGGAACCCAAAAATGGGCTGAGGGGCCAAAAAATGGGCTGAGGAACCCAAAAATGGGCTGAGGAACCCAAAAATGGGCTGAGGGGCCAAAAAATGGGCTGAGGAATCCAAAAATGGGCTGAGCGGCCAAAAAATCGGCTGAGGAACCCAAAAATGGGCTGAGGAACCCAAAAATGGGCTGACGGGCCAAAAAATGGGCTGATGAACCCAAAAATGCGCTGAGGAACCCAAAAATGGGCTGAGGAGCCAAAAAATGGGGTGAGGAACCCAAAAATGGGCTGAGGGGCCAAAAAATGGGCTGAGGAACCCAAAAATGGGCTGAGGAACCCAAAAATGGGCTGAGGAACCCAAAAATGGGCTGAGGGGCCAAAAAATGGGCTGAGGAACCCAAAAATGGGCTGAGGGGCCAAAAAATGGGCTGAGGGGCCAAAAAATTGGCTGAGGAACCCAAAAATGGGCTGAGGAACCCAAAAATGGGCTGAGGGGCCAAAAAATAGGCTGAGGAACCCAAAAATGGGCTGAGGAACCCAAAAATGGGCTGAGGGGCCAAAAAATGGGCTGAGGAACCCAAAAATGGGCTGAGGAACCCAAAAATCGGCTGAGGGGCCAAAAAATGGGCTGAGGAAAACAAAAATGGGCTGAGGAACCCAAAAATGGGCTGAGGAACCCAAAAATGGGCTGAGGAACCCAAAAATGGGCTGAGGGGCCAAAAAATGGGCTGAGGAACCCAAAAATGGGCTGAGGAACCCAAAAATCGGCTGAGGGGCCAAAAAATGGGCTGAGGAAAACAAAAATGGGCTGAGGAACCCAAAAATGGGCTGAGGAACCCAAAAATGGGCTGAGGGGCCAAAAAATGGGCTGAGGAACCCAAAAATGGGCTGAGGAACCCAAAAATGGGCTGAGGGGCCAAAAAATGGGCTGAGGAACCCAAAAATGGGCTGAGGAACCCAAAAATGGGCTGAGGGGCCAAAAAATGGGCTGAGGAAACCAAAAATGGGCTGAGGAACCCAAAAATGGGCTGAGGGGCCAAAAAATGGGCTGAGGAACCCAAAAATGGGCTGAGGAACCCAAAAATGGGCTGAGGGGCCAAAAAATGGGCTGAGGAACCCAAAAATGGGCTGAGGAACCCAACAATGGGCTGAGGGGCCAAAAAAGGGCTGAAGAACGCAAAAATGGGCTGAGGGGGCCAAAAAATGGGCTGAGGAACCCAAAAATGGGCTGAGGAAACCAAAAATAGGCTGAGGGGCAAAAAAATGGGCTGAGGAACCCAAAAATGGGCTGAGGGGCCAAAAAATGGGCTGAGGAGCCCAAAAATGGGCTGAGGAACCCAAAAATGGGCTGAGGGGCCAAAAAATGGGCTGAGGAACCCAAAAATGGGCTGAGGAACCCAAAAATGGGCTGAGGGGCCAAAAAATGGGCTGAGGAACCCAAAAATGGGCTGAGGAAGCCAAAAATGGGCTGAGGAACCCAAAAATGGGCTGAGGGGCGAAAAAATGGGCTGAGGAACCCAAAAATGGGCTGAGGGGCCAAAAAATGGGCTGAGGGGCCAAAAAATGGGCTGAGGGGCCAAAAAATGGGCTGAGGAACCCAAAAATGGGCTGAGGAACCCAAAAATAGGCTGAGGGGCCAAAAAATAGGCTGAGGAACCCAAAAATGGGCTGAGGGGCCAAAAAATGGGCTGAGGGGCCAAAAAATGGGCTGAGGAACCCAAAAATGGGCTGAGGGGACAAAAAATGGGCTGAGGAACCCAAAAATGGGCTGAGGAACCCAAAAATGGGCTGAGGGGCCAAAAAATGGGCTGAGGAAACCAAAAATGGGCTGAGGAACCCAAAAATGGGCTGAGGAACCCAAAAATGGGCTGAGGGGCCAAAAAATGGGCTGAGGAACCCAAAAATGGGCTGAGGAACCCAAAAATGGGCTGAGGGGCCAAAAAATGTGCTGAGGAACCCAAAAATGGGCTGAGGTGCCAAAAAATGGTCTGAGGGGCCAAAAAATGGGCTGAGGGGCCAAAAAATGGGCTGAGGAACCCAAAAATGGGCTGAGGAACGCAAAAATGAACTGAGGGGCCAAAAAATGGGCTGAGGAACCCAAAAATGGTCTGAGGGGCCAAAAAATGGGCTGAGGAATCCAAAAAATGGGCTGAGGAACCCAAAAATGGGCTGAGGGGCCAAAAAATTGGCTGAGGAACCCAAAAATTGGCTGAGGAACCCAAAAATGGGCTGAGGGGCCAAAAAATTGGCTGAGGAACCCAAAAATGGGCTGAGGAACCCAAAAATGGGCTGAGGAACCCAAAAATGGGCTGAGGGGCCAAAAAATGGGCTGAGGGGCCAAAAAATGGGCTGAGGAACCCAAAAATTGGCTGACGGGGCAAAAAATAGGCTGAGGAACCCAAAAATGGGCTGAGGAACCCAAAAATGGGCTGATGGGAGAAAAAATGGGCTGAGGAACCCAAAAATGGGCTGAGGAACCCAAAAATGGGCTGAGGGGCCAAAAAATGGGCTGAGGAACTCAAAAATGGGCTGAGGAACCCAAAAATGGGCTGAGGGGCCAAAAAATGGGCTGAGGAACCTAAAAATGGGCTGAGGGGCCAAAAAATGGGCTGAGGAACCCAAAAATGGGCTGAGGAACCCAAAAATGGGCTGAGGGGCCAAAAAATGGGCTGAGGAACCGAAAAATGGGCTGAGGAACCCAAAAATAAGCTGAGGGGCCAAAAAATGGGCTGAGGAACCCAAAAATGGGCTGAGTAACCCAAAAATGGGCTGAGGGGCCAAAAAAGGGGCTGAAGAACCCAAAAATGGGCTGAGGGGCCAAAAAATGGGCTGAGGAACCCAAAAATGGGCTGAGGGGCCAAAAAATGGGCTGAGGAACCCAAAAATGGGCTGAGGGGACAAAAAATGGGCTGAGGAACCCAAAAATGGGCTGAGGAACCCAAAAATGGGCTGAGAGGCCAAAAAATGGCCTGAGGAACCCAAAAATGGGCTGAGGGGCCAAAAAATGGGCTGAGGAACCCAAAAATGGGCTGAGGGGCCAAAAAATGGGCTGAGGGGCCAAAAAATGGGCTGAGGAACCCAAAAATGGGCTGAGCAACCAAAAATGGGCTGAGGGGCCAAAAAATGGGCTGAGGAACCCAAAAATGGGCTGAGGAACCCAAAAATGGGCTGAGGGGCCAAAAAATGGGCTGAGGAACCCAAAAATGGGCTGAGGAACCCAAAAATGGGCTGAGGGGCCAAAAATGAGCTGAGGAACCCAAAAATGGGCTGAGGGGCCAAAAAATGGGCTGAGGGGCCAAAAAAGGGGCTGAGGAACCCAAAAATGGGCTGAGGAACCCAAAAATGGGCTGAGGAACCCAAAAATGGGCTGAGGGGCCAAAAAATGGGCTGAGGAATCCAAAAATGGGCTGAGGAACCAAAAAATGGGCTGAGGGGCCAAAAAATGGTCTGAAAAAACCAAAAATGGGCTGAGGAACCCAAAAATGAGCTGAGGAATCCCAAAAATGGGCTGAGGGGCCAAAAAATGGGCTGAGGAACCCAAAAATGGGCTGAGGAACCCAAAAATGGGCTGAGGGGCCAAAAAATGGGCTGAGGAACCCAAAAATGGGCTGAGGAACCCAAAAATGGGCTGAGGGGAGAAAAAATGGGCTGAGGAACCCAAAAATG